>NMRB01001126.1:104842-138703 GCA_002633025.1 Notospermus geniculatus | reverse complement strand
GTGGGAATGAGGACATTTTATTAATGGTACGCATGCGCACTTCAATTTTCTATATTTTAATTGTTTAATTTTGCGATTAATAAGTTAATTACACCCAATTCAATTACATCATTCTGTTTGTTATTGTCTTTAGAGTATATTTAACCCAACTTCCGGTTGCGCATGCGCAAAGCAAAAACCGGAAACAAGCCCGTCAGTGAGCTACTTATAGCGAGTTATTTTTAGAGGCAGACGAGTGAGCTACTTATAGCGAGTTATTTTTAGAGCCAGACGATGTTGTGACGGGGATTGAAAGATGTGGGTCAGATTTTGTCTACGAACTTAAAATCATTATTATACACTATACCGATTGCTCCTCCTGAATCATACTATAACAGCACATAAACAAACTCATAACACTACTGGTACCGGTCATGAAATCAGCAGATGATATACAGGGCGAATTATATTAAGGGATTTTAGTGACAACCGAAATTCTTGTCCACTATAGAAAAACAAATCAGAGGCGGTTCGCCATGGTCCTTGGTTGTGCTGCGCACGGCTTTCACCTAACGGTGGTTCCAGGAACCATTGCGTCAAGTAGAGCGCATAGGCGTAACAAAATTAATGTCCTTCGAGCGTAACTTTACATAACCACATCGGTCAGACGTCCCATGTCGTTTTTCCCATAATGAAACGCGATCCCCATCCCGAGGTAGTTGTGGAACATGACCCTTGTACGATTGCGTATCAATCGCTACTACGGGCCCTTTTGTTAGGTTGTATTTTATAACTTGTCGGGAACGCGTGTACTTAGATAATCTACACTACCCTCCAAAAGTTTGGGAACACGAAGACACATGCCAGACAGTCAGTTTCATATAAAGTGTCATCCATTTCGTTTAAATGTGTTTGCTCACAATTTATGTTACCATTTACTTTTTGTATACGCTTCTGATTAAAACTATTTTGTGTCATTGACATTTTGAAAATTTTGAACTTATCAAAATGTTCAAAAGGTTGAAATTGTTGATATTTTAATCTGCCACCTCATCACACAAAGATTTTTCAATGACATTTGTTTTCTGATATCTCAAGACCATGTAATGTATATTACTGAAGGTTTGAAACTCATACTGACAGGAATACTCGAAATGCGATGGAATATCAGTTCTCCCTTGATGCTGATTTTGATATTATCATGAAATTTACACAAACACTCGGATATCTTTGTGGCACATTGGTATCAACGTATCTGAGGTCTCGGTGATTTCGGTGGTTTCGGATTAAGACTCTCTTCCTACATTTCCTATAAAATAGAAATGAAAATGTTTGTGTGATACGGTAATAAATTTTGTGAAATATCATGAAAATATCAGATTTTGATATATCAGATTTTGATATTTTCAAAGTTATTATTTTTTACAAACTGATGGTCACAAATGGTCTTATTAGTGAGTAAAATGTCAGGAGAACTTAACCAAATTTATGACAAGTTCATCCCGTGGGTACAGGCAGAAAGCAGCAGAATATGTTGCAATTAGGAAAGCCTGTTAACGTGTGTGTTCCCAAACTTATGGAGAGTAGTGTAGGCACGACGATCTTCCCGGTCGCGGCCACGAAACACATCAGATACAGTATATATCTAGGTACTGTCTACATGAATATGCCAAATTTCAGTTTGATTGGACTTCAAATATGACGGCCAGGCAGCCATCTCGAAAAATGGACTGTGGCCCATATCTATCAATAGTAAAGATGTTTTCATGTTGTCTGAATATACATAACCACAGAGCCTTAAACTGTGTTTACCGGACACCCGGGATGCGGAAGCGGTGTATGCTAGGGGAGACCGGGGCTAGTTGTAACACTTTTTCTTTTAAGACCTATTTCTTCCTTATAACAGGATGTATTTATAACCTGCTTGGTATTTTGAATATTTGATATCAATGGTTACTTGTACACAAAACAAAGTTCGGCCATCTCTATCCAGGTCTCTGAAAAATGGGTCCAAAGTCGACTGTTACCACTTACCCCGTTAAAAAAATGTCGGGGTTAGTTGTAACACATGTTGGGGTAGGTTGTAAAACATGTTGGGTGTAGGTTGTCCGTTTGTAGTTTCGAGTCATCTTGGAAAATAAAAGGATGGTAACATTCTTTGCATTGCCTAACAGCAGAATCTCTCTACTGAGGACACTTTTAGGACAGTAAGATAAGGTATAGGCTATACACATCCTGTGACACTGTAACAGTAGGGCGAATACAGTCTAGCACTGGCTAATTGATGTCCCATGAATCCCGCGTCCCCTACACCAACAAAAGACGGTCGGGTAAGGCCCAATAAGAACTAGACACCTAGATGTAGAAAAGTGGAGTAGGTTTTAACAGATTTGGGGCAGGTTGTAACAGGGTGTTACAACAAACCCCACCCTATAGTTCAGGTCAAATGTGTGCTGCAATACCTATGCATGTGGAAGTGAGCAATATCACACTGGACCAGTTGTACAAGCTTTACATCCTTATTCAAATAGTATCCAAACAAACTTCTTAAACCGCACAGGCAGTGAAGCAGGAGAGTTTTTCTGATCATGTCATTTTTTTATTTTTATGCACCAAAAACGTTTTTGTCAATTTTTTTGTACGTCAGTTCGTATAAATGGATGCCATTAGGTACAAAGGTGGCCGATATCAATGTCAATCTATGTGAGGAAACTCAGCCCTTCCCAGCGTATACTCACGGAAATATTAGCTCTGTTACAACCTACCCCTGTTACAACTAGCCCCGGTCTCCCCTATGCATTGTTTTTCGCATACAACATAGGCTACCGCTACCGCTTCCGCATCCCGTATACTGCATAGTTTTGTATCGAAAGTTTGCTGTCAGATAGTCAATTATTGCTCTCAGACAGCAATTACTGCTGTCACACAGTACTGTATGACAGCAGTTGTTGCTGTTGCTGTCTGAAAGCAATAATTGACTATCTGACAGCAAACTTTCGACAGAAAACTGTCACGTGGAGCGGCGCCTTTAGTCTATCATAGAGGTGAGCATAATATGCCTTTTTACACGGTGCCGGTTCGATGAAACCTACCTCCACCCTCCTCGGGCGGGTTCGGTTCAGGATGGATCGATCGCTTTTACACGGTGCGGTTTCGGTAACCGGCCTCGATCCAGTTCTAGATCGGCTCTTCGAATGCGTGCCACTAGATGGCTTTTAGGGAGCTACGGTGGTGTAGTGGTTCGGGCCTCCGACTAGCGGTCAGAAGATCCCGGGTTCGAATCCCGCTGCTGGCGTGAGACTTTGGGCAGGTCTCTTTGCCTTACTGGCGTCACTCGACCCAGGTGTATAAATGGGTACCGGTCGGAAATGCTCAGATTGTAGCGCTGAATGAGCAGCTCATCTGAGTTCTACTGAAAGGTTTCAGGATAGACTGGGGTTAAAGTGTGAAGTCGGATGACACCTCTATCGTTGTTGATATCAGACTATAAACCCAAAGTTTAACTTTTAACTTTTAGATGGCGTGTATCAACGTTTCGACATAATTTACAATATCGTAAATACAAAATATCCCGGAAATATCACTAACTATGCTTCTAACAACATGAGCAGTGCTTGAGAAATCGGGCGCAGTGATTTCTTCACATGTAACTTAATACAGCAAGTAAGAGAGTGACGACACTCAGGCCAGCGTGCTCAATCCCGCCCGAGGTCGGTGGAGGCCGGTTCGCTTTACACCACAGAATAACCGGCCTGCACCTTGCTCCACCTCCTCCACCGTCTCGAGACTCACGCGGTGAACTGAACTGGCTCGAGGAAAGTGGAGGCAGTTGTTTCGCTTTTACACGGGGAAAATAACCGAACACTCCTCGATCCTGTCTCGATCTGGAACGCACCCGCACCGTGTAAAAAGGCCTAATGTCTCTGGACATTTTGGAATACAATAGCTTTGGAAATAGTGTTTGTATTTTCATCTCTTTTGTGGTGTGAAATAATGATTAGGTGGATTGTCCCTTTCTCTTTGGCGTTCGGAAACGAGCAGGTGGACGAAATTTGACACCATTTTGAAGAAAACGTTTCTCTTGAAACAAGCGACAATAACATGACATGTAGACAGCTGAAACTCATGCTAATTCTCCAAGTTTATTCATGACCAAGTGTCTATGTTGACTATTCACACCTCGCAAAAAGCTGGAATAGCAGCATATTTCACACTTTCGTTGTTCGTTCGTGATCATTTGTCTCAAAATACACAAATGCACGGCAGACGCCAGGCATTCAAGTCAACAAAGCATTACACAGTTTCACTGAACGCAGTTTTTCAGTCGTCCTCTTTGCGGATGTCAGGTCGACCTTGCGATGGCACAGAACAGGCGCAGGCTGACTTTTCCGGATCACTTTGCGTCTGAGGCACGACAGCGTGGAACAAATCAGTCGCCGATCTGGTGTGACATGACTACAGTTGCGTCTCAGTTACGACTATCGGGATCAGTCACCGATCCAAAAGATCACAAGTCGCAAGAGTTGAACCTATTCAACTTCTGTGTCTTCCCGACGTGCTTAATCCATTCGCAGGTGACCTGAACACGGTTACGACTCCCTGCGCGCTGATGCTGCTTGTTCCACGATGATCGTACACATTTTCGTTTTTGTGACCTGACCATAATTGCGACACCTGATGCCGACTGTTCCGTCGTAGCGCAGGCAATCACAGTGTGACCTGACATCCGCATTAAGCAAGGTTCATTGGCACACGGATCCGATCCGTTTGTCCCTAATTTTCCCGATACGACAACGCTGAAGTCCATTTGATAGATTTTTTACGGACCTGAAGCGGACAAAATCCGTGTGCCAATGAACCTTGCTTTAGTCTTCTACCACAATTGTCATTTCACTACCTACACTTCAATTCACAACGCTGTTCATACGGGGGCTGCCACTTGAAGCAATGCCGTTTAAGCATTGCTAACACCACTGGAGCTCCCACTACTTGAAAAAGCCCAGTGATTTTAAGCATTGATCCCACTAATGGAGCTCCCACTACTTGAAAAAGCCCAGTGAATTTAAGCATCACTCCCACTGCTGGAGCTCCCACTAGAGTTGTCCTCTGAACGGGACTGTTCCACAGTTCCAACTGCTCAATGTAATCTGACTATGGTATTACATAATAGGTCTTTCACCACTAACTGATGGGTCTTGTAACGCTTGATTGCACTTGACAGTTAATAAGATTAGGAATGAACCATGAGCTCGTTAAAGTGGGTTCTGTTACACACACATTCACAGTCCAGTCATGCGCAAAATAGTGAAGTATTACCGGTGTAACAGTAAAGAGCATCCCCCTGTAAAAAGTATCCACTTAGTTGTTAAATGACGGGCATGGCATGGCTAGAAACCAATCGCCAGAAATTAGAATCTCAACCAGCTCGTGATTGTAACCTGCAAACATAATGTAGTTCTTCTGGGTTTCTCAAATTTTCAAAATTATAAGCAAACCAGTCATTCCTTTCTCTCGGGATCTGGACTGGAGGAAGGTGACCACCCACGCGATCTGTTGCTGATATTAGGGCCGGATCCAGGATTGACAGAAAGTGCGGCGTAGCTCCACGTCGCCCATCGGAGGTGGTGAGCACCGAAAGCAGGAAGCCCGCAATTGTAAGTGTTTTTAGATGCATTTTTCTGGCATATGAGAGTTGATTTTTTATGTGATTGAATTGTTCCTGCTAATAAAAATCACTGCTGTGCCAAAAATAAGAAGGGGCGCGTATGGCCCCCACGCCCCCCCCCCTCTTGCCATATACATGTATTCTAATCCCTCGCTGAACAATAAGACCGGACTTTGATACCAAGGGACTTCGATTCCTTCACACCTGCACAGTAACTGTTCTGCTCCGGAGTGTTCCTATCGGAATAGTTCTGAGCGCACCACAATCAAACAATGCCTGGAACGTTCCCAGCACAGTTCATTTTGTAACGATAATCCACTAATAAAAATTGTTTTCCTATTGGCAATGCAGTCATTTGGCCAATTTGACCAACTCAGCGTTGATCACCCATGATTTCCAGCTTAAGCTTGTAAAGCATTTTAATTGGCATCAGTTTCATTATGGTTTCATTAGGAGGGAATAGTCTACAATACCATTATAATCTGGCACAGTTGGAACATTGAACTGTTCCGTTCAGAGGACAACTCTACCAGAACGCAGTGATTTTGTAACAATGCTCCCAGGAGACGGCTGCGACTGGGACAACTTCTATCCTATTTGTCACATGAAGGTAATTTTGGTGTCTAACCATAGGTTTTTGGGGTCAGGCTATTCATTGCAAACAAATTTGGCATCATCAGATGCTTGCTTTATGATATATCTAAGATGGCTGCCAACATGGCCGCTGTCACAACGATCGATTTGCTGTATCTTTTTCATACTTGCCAAAGAGTAGCAATTTTACTGTCCAGTCATTGGTTTTGGGGGTAAATAAGGCTTTTCCCAGGGAAACTCTCAGAGTTCATGGGCTGATTCTGTCACATGGTCATTCGGGGGACAAATGGTATGTATCAAAAAAGAATGACAGCAATAAAAACATTTTATTTACGAGGCTTTCCAAATTTTCACTCACAATAATTTCACAAGCCTATGATCATCTCATGATAAAACCATTCTGAGCACTACATAGGCGCCTACAAGTACACTTGCGAGTTTTCGATGCCCATGCCCCCGCACTTGAACTGTCTGAAGAAATCGCATTATTCTGGACTGTCTTGGGACCTGAACTGTCCGGGGGTAATATTAGGTAACATCACAATATCCACTTTCAGGCAGGGCCTATAGCTGTACTTCCACCTATCCAAAATCCCCGGGTTTTTTAGACCCGTGTCTTCCCCGGGATTTTCAATACATTGCAATTGTACGGGGTTTTTAAACACGGGTCTATTAGACACGGCAAAAAATAGGTGTAAGCGCAAGGAACCCGTGTTTCCCCGGGGATTTGGATAGGTGGAACCAAGGCTATAGTCTCATTGCACTGTCCTGGAATAATAACAGCCCTTTGCGAACAATTGGCACTACTTATGACGTTCAAGTGACATAACAACAAGGCGAGAGTGGTGGTTGGTTCTGTGTCATAATTCATAGACCTAAATTCACTTTGAATGGTTCCACTCACCGATTCGTTATGCTGACTGACCAAAGGCATATGGTAGGCCTACCTGGCTATTGCAGAACCAGTTTTAGAGGACAGTACCGGGTCATGGTCCGGCTATTGTATTGGCCCTGTACTGTCTGGAATCACTTGTGTAGTAGATGATGGACCGTTTCAGGCTAGGACGGAGTTGGTGTTAGGTAGTGACGACGAAAACAACAGACACATGGGTTGTCCGCCCACTGCGATGTCATGTATGCTCGATTTCCGTAATAAAACCTCATATATCAAGAAAAATCAACCGAGTCTAATGAAAATCAAGGGCCCTACGAAACAAATGGTAACCAGAGCGTAGTTAGAGACAATTGATAACAAGAAAAAAGTGATGAAAATGACTGAATTTGACCCTCAAAAACACGTCGGCCTCGAAAGTCGAAGAAAGTAGGCCAAGATAGGCCAAAGAGCCGCGAAGGAAGATGGCGTCGTCCGAGTCACGTGACCGTTCCTGGCGGGAACAACCGATTCCACTGTTCGTTGAGCAGTTGGAGATGGAGTCTACCCTTGGTCCTGCTGGCCTGGCAGCCTGGGGATACACACAACGCCCACCTTTCAGCATGCTCAGTGGCCTCATGCAGAGAAATAAATGAGGAAATTGAGCGAACAGAGGCTAGGATCAAGCAACTGGATCAACAAATCAGAGAAGCAAGTGAACGAAAGAGCTCAGCCCGAGTCCGAGAAGAACAAACTGCAGGCAGCAGTTCACATGGTTCAGGCATCGGAGGCATAGTAGGCCTACCGGTAGACAGACGAGCGTCAACGACACAATTGAGAGCTACACCGATACCACGGAGGTTATATGATGAAGAAGGTATTGACATACCAGTGAATAGTTCACCAAGAAGGGGGTCGCCCTTCAGTCTAACTCCGAGTCATGTGGTATTTAGCCAGCCCCCAGCGAGTCCTACAGTTCATCGTCCTGAACCATATAGGCCGAGTCCTAGGCCTAGTTCGAGCCCGTGTTGTAGTCTTATTGGTACTCGTCTCGGCCTCCAGAACGATACAGCTTCAACCCCATAGAGCCCGCTTGTGCCAGTCCAGTCGTTAAGATGGTCTCTACGCCAAACGATAGGCCACTGCCATTGCCAGTGCACACAAGAATAAAGAGTACGGGCAGAAAATTTAACAGTCTGAGCGAGCGATTTGAATCTTATCACAATTGCCAAACTGCTGGGTCCGTGGAGTCAAGTCCCAAAGAGGTCGCCACAGGGTCTGTTGAGTCAAGTCCCAAAGTGGTCGCCACAGGGTCTGTGGAGTCAAGTCCCAAAGAGGTCGCCACAGAGTCTGCGGAGTCAAGTCCCAAAGAGGTCGCCACAGGGTCTGTGGAGTCAAGTCCCAAAGAGATACCGGTAACTGTAGAGGTCCAAGAAGTTATGAAACCTCCTCCTCCCGGCTTAAACGCTGATGTTGAACCGTTTGTTCCCCAGAAGGCACAGGTAATTACCATGGAGACGTCATCGGTGCCCGCAGATCCGCAGTTGCCGTTAACCATGGCACCAGTCGTGGAAAAATCCCAAGCCCCAAGTCAGACTCACGAGCTAGTTCGATTGATTGATGCAGTTCAACTTCCAAAGGCTGAACTCCAAACATTTGATGGGGATCCGCTGAAATACTGGACTTTCATTCGGCAGTTTGATAATGCAGTCGGTGGAAAAGCGATAGGTGATGAGACCAAGTTGATGCAGTTGTTACAATGCTGTGAAGGAAACGCAAAACAAGTCATCGAGTGCTGCAGCATTACGGATCCAGGAAGTGGCTATCAAAAGGCAAGATTCAGGGGCGTAGCGTGATGTCCCAATGGGGGGGTTCGTTGAAATGGGCGAAGCCCATTGCTTGAGCGACGAAGTCGCGAAATGCGAGCGCCGAAGGCGCGAAGCCGCCGCGGAGAGTCCGGAAGGCCTCCCCGGGAAATTTATTCCTAAAGTGCCGGAAATGCGCTTTCCTAACAATGCAAAAATTAAATGTCTTGCTGCAGAAATTGAGGCTTTTATTACACTTTTTACTATTCAACATCTAGATACATTTACAATAATGAGCATCTGCTCGGGTCAAAGTACTAAGTATATTCCTGTCGGTTAGCCCCGGGCAGCGGTTAGCTATCCTAATCAGCCGCGGATCCAGGGATTCTGGAAAGGGGACACAGACCAATGCGAGTGCCGAAGGTGCGAAGCCCTGACGGGGGGTCTGGGGGTCCTCCCCAGGAAATTTTTAAATTTGAGGTGCTTAGAAGCGTTTTCCTGGCATCTTGACAACGGAAAAAAAACAAGACTTGATTTGGCCATTCTTTTATACCGCTATACAAAATTAACCTTGGTCCCGATTAGGCCGACATAACAGATTTTTTGCTACTGTAGCGTCGGGTCTGAGAGAGCCCAACACCATAGCAGGGCCGTCGGAACGTCTTGAGGTTGCGGGGAGGGGGAGTGTCAAAGATTAGATAGCCAGCTGAAGTAGCCAGCTGGAGCCGTTAGTTCTTAGGCCTAGAAGCGAGCGCCAAAGGCGCTAGCCGAAATATTGGCGGGGGTCCGGGGGGCATCCCCGGGAAAATTTTAGAAAATAAGAGTGCTTTTACGCCATTTCCCGGCATTTGAGAGCAAAATTCGACACTCTAGCCATTGGACTTGGACCTTTTGGGACTAATAAAGTCATGGCGTTTAAGAACGCAGGAAAAAATATTTTTGGCCGTCTTGAGCGGATCCTTTGCTCAAGCGGGGGGGTTCGTTCGAACCCTCCGAGCCCCCCCAGGCTACGCCCCTGAGATTGCTTTTAAAAGAACGGTTTGGAAATAGCTTTGTCATTACAAAGGCTTGGATAGATCGGGTTACCGATGGCAAACAGTTACGAGGCTCAGATGCGGTGGGACTTCAAGTGTTTTCAGAAAACCTGAAAAGTTGCCTAGAAGTGTTTACATCGGTGGATAAGCTGAATGAAATTGACACAGCACGATCACTCTGTCAGATGGTGGAACGTCTACCCCAGCATTTGCAACACCGGTGGAGACGTCGGGCAGTGGAAACAGCTCAAAGGACTGGTAGTTATCCAAACCTAGCAGAGTTCGTTGACTTTGTATCCAAGTCGGCAGTCGAGGCAAATGACCCACTTTTCGGGAACCGTTACCCACCAGCCAAAGAGAAGAAGGAACACCATGCCAAGGAGAAACAGGGAAAAGAAAAGTCCAGTAATCATGATAGGCCTAATCGGACACTGTTCACACAAGACAGTAAGAAAGAGACAAGCGACTCAGAAAATCCCAGTCAAAAGGAAAGCCAAGGCGAAAAACCTTCAACACAGTGGAAATGTAAATGTTGCGAGAGTCCAGGCCATGGGATTTGGCAGTGCGAAAAGTTTAAAGCCAATGACCTTCAACAACGATGGGATCAAGCGAGAAAGCTGCGCCTTTGTTTCCGTTGCCTATCGGATCAACATTTTGGAGGTGTTGAGAAACGTTCCGGGCAACCTCATGTACGTAGGCTTGCATTGAACTTGTAATAACACGCAGCGTGAACACGAATAAAGGAAGAAAGACGAACACGTCCGTGCTAGTTAAAAATGTAGTTGCAACTGATTTATTTGGGAAAATCATACTGGGTGGCGGCACCTTAGGCGCGTCACCAACCTTACCACAATCACAATGAACATACAGTGTAAACCATAAAATACACAACCAATTTGTCGGCCGGTTCCTCAACATACTCCCACCTATTGGAGGATCCAATACCAAGAGACCAATTTCACAACACTCTCGGTAAACAATCCCAGTTAAACCTTATCCAATCTTTCTTTACTAGGTATAACTTTGATTACCAAATACAATGTACCAGCGTGGGAGCACTCAATACCAATTCACTGTAGCAGCAAGTCAAACCAATTTAACTCCACAGACAGCCTACACTACAATGACTACAGTATAATCTGGGAAACAACAATGAATTAACCAAATTTGAAACAAATCCCAGTTAAAATTATAACCTACACCGTTGGTCCATACTAATGATGGGTTCAACCAATTCTCTCAATCCCACATATCTCCATTGGATCAAACCTTGTAGGAACCGAAATATTTAAGAATAAACATCAGAAATAGCTGACTAGTAACACCAACAAATGGCACAACATAAGTCTAAAACATGGCCTAATATAAAATGAAACTCAACATTAAAACAATCAGCCTTAAAACTATCGAAATAACATTTGAACACAACTTAATAGACTTAATGAACATATGTATATTTCATCACAACATTATTGTTCGTCAAAGCCACTTTCAATTCAGCAACATTCAATAGCACCAAACTATCTGCTCAAGTGACAGTACTGCGATTCAAATGACGCCATCGATTCATTTACTCCTGTTCACGGAGCAAATGTTACTACAAATCAAGTCTAACTCGAGGTTTACTGATTCTTCCCGAACGGGTGGTAACCTTCGATGTGTCAGGTACCACGGGCTCAGAAGGATCTGCACTTACATGACCATCAACAGCTTGCAGCGAGTTCTGCTCAGAACCCGTAACATCACTCAAACTACTCTGCCCCTGAGTACACAATTCCAACACATGTATTCTCTGTATGGGCCGAACAATTGATCCACAGGCAGTTTTGACTTCAAAACTTCGGACCTGAATGAAAGGTTTTCGCCAAAATGTCCCCGGGCTAGAAAATGTGGAATCAGCGGATGCAAGGACAGCCATCATAGACCACTCCATGGAGGAAATCACCAGCCAAAGAAACGAGACCAACAGGCGGAATCTACAAAATCAGTAAAGCAAGCAGAAGACAGCTCAATGTGTGTAACACTTTCCACCGATCATGCTGATCAAGAGTGTTGCCATCGAGAGAGAATTTCCTTGAGGACAATACCGGTCATCGTGAAGAATAAGGGACGCCGTATCAAAGTGAACGCACTGTTGGATGATGGAAGTACAGCAACATACATAAACTCTGGAGTGGCAGCAGAACTGGAACTTGGCGGTCAATCATCAGAAACAACAGTAAATGTGCTGGGAGGCCAAGCAGCAACATTTTCAACAATGCCAGGTGATTCGGTCTGGAAAGCTTGAATGGAAAATTGGATATGGTAATTAGTGCCAGGACTGTTGACAATATCACAGGAAATCTAGAAGCCGAGGACTGGACCAGACATCAGCAGGACTATCCTCATCTCAAGGATATCAAGTTTCCTAAGTGTCCAAAAACCAAAACTGTAGACCTGCTTATTGGTGCGGATTATGCTGACCTTCATCACAGCCAGCAGGATGTCATTGGGGAACCGGGACAACCTGTGGCCCGATTGACAAGTCTGGGATGGACTTGCATAGGTCCAGTGAGAAAGCAAAGCCAGTTCACCTCCACCAACTTCTCATTCTTTCAACGAGCTGACATACTCAATGAGATCAATGCGAACATTCAACGCTTCTGGGAAGTGGAGAATTTGGGTACAACTGTAAAAGATCAGCCACGTAAAGAGGCCGAGAAAATGGCTTTGGATAAAGTCAAGAACACCATCACCTACAGCAGTGCGGAAAGTCGATACCAGGTGGCGATACCATGGAAGAATCAACACCGGCCAGAATTGCCAGATAACAGAGAGACAGCAATGAACCGTCTCCGGTCAACTGAAAAGAAACTGCTAAAGAACACAGAGGTCGCTAGTAGCTATGCTGACACAATAAATCAGTATCTGGAGAAGGGATACATTCGGAGGTTATACGCGAGAAGGGATTGCCTGAGAACATGGAGACAAAATGGTTGTTGCCCCACTTTCCGGTCATTCGCTGGGGTAGAACAACTACAAAGGTCAGAATAGTCTTTGATGCTTCTGCAAAATCAAAGGGCGAGTCTCTCAATAGCCACATTCTACCAGGCCCCAAGCTACAGAGAGGGATTGTGGATGTATTGTTGCGTTTCAGACGACATCCGGTGGCGATTGTTTGTGACATATCACAGATGTACCTCCAAATCAAGATTCCACCCGAGGAGAGAGCATATTTTAGATTTCTCTGGAAGGGGCTTGAACCTGTGAAGGAACCAGAGACATATGAATTCCAGCGTGTGGTATTCGGAGTGAATGCAACGCCATTTCTTGCCCAGTTCGTGAGTCAGGAACATGCTCGGCGTCATCAAGCTCAGTATCCAGCCGCAGCAGATGCCATCTTGTCTTCAACATACATGGACGATTCCATGCCATCAGTGGAGGACGACAACCAGGGATGTACCTTGTATCGGGAGCTGAAGGAATTATGGGGATTAGCTGGAATGCAGGCCAGAAAATGGTTGTCAAACTCGAAGAATGTCCTCGCGTCAATACCAGTAGAAAACAGAGCAGCAGAATTCCATCTAGAAGAAGGCGAGATTCCATCGACTAAAACTCTGGGAGTGCTGTGGCGAGCAGAAGATGACATCTTTAGCTTTGAACCTCAGAAATCGGAACCAACGGGGGACGACAAGCTGACAAAGAGGAGCTTTCTTCGAGTCTTGGCAGCCATTTTTGACCCACTTGGATTTCTAGCTCCATACATTGTATGCGGAAAGATGATAATGCAGAAAATCTGGCTGGCAGGGTACGACTGGGACATGGAGATAACAGGAGAGTTAGCTGAGGAAATCACAACATGGTTTGCTGAGAGGCCAAAGCTGGCGGCTGTGATCGTTCCAAGATGCCTACGATTAGATGCCAGTGAACATATCACCAGTATAGAGATCCACACATTCACAGACGCTTCCCAGGAAGCTTATGGTGCAGTATCTTATGCCAGAACTACCTATGAAAGCGGAGGTGCAGTCACACGTTTCATCATGGCCAAGACCAAAGTCGCCCCTCTGACCACAATGAGTATTCCGCGTCTTGAACTAATGGGAGCAGTTGTTGGACTGCAGATGACGATGACCATCGTATCTGGGATGCAGCTTTCCATGAATGACGTGACTTTCTGGTGTGACAGTTCCAACGTGCTGTGGTGGATAAGAGGCAGAAGTAAACAGTTCAAACCATTTGTAGCGAATAGGATTGGAGAAATCCAGAGTCAGAGTGACCCATCCCAATGGCGCTATGTTCACACAGCAAGCAATCCAGCAGATATTCTCTCCCGGGGAATGGGAGTAGATGAATTGAGTAACCGTTCCCTTTGGTGGGGTGGACCAGGTTTTTTGACCAAAGAGAAGGCAGAGTGGCCTGAAAATCATGTCAAATGCCAAGACAAAGAGAGTATCCAAGATCGTAGTGAACTGAAGAAGGGAACAATGACGTTTACCACCATAAAAGATGCCGAGCTGAAAGGGAATGATTGGCGACTTGAACCCTCTCGGTACTCTGATTGGCGCCGTCTTTGCAGAGTTCGAGCCTGGGTGAAGCGGTTTATTGAAAACTGTGAGCTGATAAAGAAGTCGAGAGTCGCAGGTGAATTAAGGCCAGAAGAAATCACTGCAGCCGAGATGGAAATCATCATTCAAACTCAGCAGGAGGCATTCCGTGAAGAGTATGACGCACTGGCTAGTGGAAAACCGCTCCAGAAATCCAGTAAATTGGCAGCATTGAACTCCAAACTCGATGATATGGGGGTCATGCGTTGCAAAGGACGATTGGAATATGCTGAATTCCTCCCATATGACACTAGACATCCTATAATACTACCACGTCGAAGCCATGTTACTATGCTGATTGTCAAGCAGCAACACGAACAAGGAGGACACTGCGGTGTGAATCACACCCTGGCAGCCTTATCAGCAAAGTATTGGATAATAGCCGGCCGAGAGGAGATCAGAGAGTACGAACGGAAATGCAACCATTGTCGTCGACGGAAATGTAAACCAACGACGCAGATCATGGCACCTCTGCCTGAACGGAGGGTAAGAAGCATACGAGCGTCTTGCACATCCTCCGTGGATTTTGGAGGACCGTTCCTGACGAAGCGTCCAAGAGGACAAGTTCAACAAAAAAGATATCTCTGTCTGTTTACATGTATGTCATCCAGAGCCGTACATCTGGAAATGGCATATGGGTTGGATACTGACTCATTCCTCCACGCTTTCCATCGTATGTGCAACCGTAGAGGTGTCCCTGAGGACGTCACGTCAGACAATGGAAGTAATTTTGTCTCAGGAAACCGGGAACTCCAAGAACTGGTGAACAGCTTAGACAAAGACAAGATAGTCAGGGAAACGGCATGGAGGGGAGTGCGTTGGCATTTCAATCCACCATTAGCACCCCACTTTGGTGGCATCCATGAATCCATGATTAAGTCAGCAAAGAAAGCGATGAATGCAGTCCTAGGATCTGCCGATATTAATGATGAAGAGCTTGTCACGGCCATCAGCGGAGCGGAAGCATTGTTGAATTCACGTCCGTTGACCTACCAGTCGAGTGATCCTCAAGACGAACCTCCACTGACCCCAAACCACTTCATAATAGGTCAGGCGGGAGGCCAATATGCTCCAGAAGTAGCTGATGCCACAAAATTCAACCCTCGGAAAAGATGGCGTTACGTTCAGTCCCTGATCAAACACGTATGGGGACGATGGATGCGGGAATGGCTGCCCATGCTCCATCCGCGAGCAAAATGGAGGCAGGAAATGAAGGAGTTGGAAGCCGGAGATCTGGTGGTGGTTGTAAACGCAGATACCCCACGAGGAAAATGGCCCCTGGGACGGATTCTTCAAGTATTCCCGGGGAAGGACAGTCACGTGTGGCCAGAGTCAAAGTGGGAAAGACAGAACTGACACGAGCTGTAACGAAGCTATGCCCATTCAAATGTGCGGAATAATCGATACGACGAAAAGGACGTTTCTATAAATGTTGCATGTTATAGTCACTAGCCAGTTGGGAGCAGGGACTTAGACATTATCCAGCAGCGACAATCATACGATTATACCAGGACGATATTATGAGAACATCAAAAACAGTGAACAACGAAATCATTACGGAACGCATTGGAACCGCGGCCAATGATGTTTTGGGTGATCAGTTAAAAATTCAATTGTGTTACAAAAGTG
Source organism: Notospermus geniculatus (assembly GCA_002633025.1). NCBI lineage: Eukaryota > Metazoa > Nemertea > Pilidiophora > Heteronemertea > Lineidae > Notospermus > Notospermus geniculatus. Next base: position 122,540 of record NMRB01001126.1, on the reverse strand, counting down.
AAGGCTCTTGCTAGATTAGGAACAGTTTGGTGCTAACTTTCTGAGCTATTGAGGAAAATTTGCTACCAAGATATTTGGTTGGGATAGGCTGTCCCTTTTGGGTTCGGGTTTGCTCAAAATTTGGCGACCAGATTGGACTTGGTCTGGAAAGGGTTAATTTTTTAAGTGAGTTTCAATTCAATCCTATGGAAGGAGGATTTATTCTCAGGGATCTTAGTCAAATTCAGTGAAATCTCAGGAAAAAATTGTGTTGTGCCCGAACCCTGTCACCTTTTGGTGGTGAATATATAATTAGTGTTTTTTTCATTGGTTTATCTGAACACAACTTGCCGATATTTGTAAGTGACACCGGGAAAACATGAATTTAGTACATGTATTTGGTTTCTGGTGGGATGTTTTGGTTGAAAAAATCGACCTAAATCTGAAATATTTCAGAAGAATACTAGTTTAGCTAGTAAAAATAACAGATGTCATAATCCAATGTCTGCAAGTCTGAGTTCTTGATAAGCAAAGTATATTTGGACTGTAATCAGTATATTTGGACTATAATCAGAAGGACAGATTCTTGCACAGCCATTGGAAAGTTTTTTGGACTGTTGTGGACTATGGAAACATCTAGTAATTCGAACGTGAATCTGCTTAGTATGCAGACTTGGACCTGAGTTATCAGTTTTAATTTGACAGATTATTGCATTTATTTTCATAAGGAGTTGTTTTAGGCTACAGCATAATGGTCTTTAATTTTGATGAATCATTTAGTCATTTTAGTAGAATACTCGCTGTTTAGGCCTAATATAGAGTTGCTTCATTTAGTTGGTTTGACATATTTGATAGTTGGAAGTTAGAAGTTTGTATTCTCAAAGTTTATTATGTTAAGGTTTAAAATAGTCTATTTGCTCGATCAGTGGTTAGGAAGGGCTGATCGAGGGAGGGGAGAATGTTTAGTATATGATGGACCGTTTCAGGCTAGGACGGAGTTGGTGTTAGGTAGTGACGACGAAAACAACAGACACATGGGTTGTCCGCCCACTGCGATGTCATGTATGCTCGATTTCCGTAATAAAACCTCATATATCAAGAAAAATCAACCGAGTCTAATGAAAATCAAGGGCCCTACGAAACATCACTGTCTGAGGGACAGTTCAGAGGACACTTTCAGCATGGCAGCGTCCCACCCGAAGACAGCGACCAGATACTCTTACTGACGAGGAGGTCCTGGCACACAGAGAGGCCCAGCACCAGTTCGGAAATGATAATGACCGAATTGGCGCGTTCATGGCTGTACGGGAGGCCCTCACATCCCATGCGAGTGGCATTTACGCTGGGGCGGGTGGGGGGGGGGGCGAAACGTGTTGATGGACACCTCCCACCAGACAGCATCTGGTCACAGTCTTCGGGTGGGACGTCCTGCCATGCTGAAAGTGTCGTGGCTGAACTGTCCCTCGGACAGTTATTTGACTGATACATGTAGGCCTATAATGGCTGATACTCATAAAAGCTAGCAAATGCTTTTACTTCAGGTTTTGTAGTAACATTGACCTCGCTGTACAAATCTTAAGTAAAAGCATTTGCTAACTTTTATTAATACCAGCCAATAGCTGGACCATGACCAGGTGTGAGAGGAATCAACGTCCTAGGAATGCAAGTCCGCCCAACAATAGCCCGCTATTGTAAGGTTATATTCGAATGGTCGTAATCTCTCTTGCCAAATATACTATTAATCTCTTGCTGAACATTAAAACCTGACTTTGATTCCAGGGGACTTAAGGTGCGTTCACACTAGGCTTTTACAACGGTTTCAAACCGATTTAAAAGGTTAAATCGTTTTAAGGTGCCACACTAGAGACCCTTTAAATCGATTTGACACCGTTTTAACGAAAACGGTGCACTGATGCGTTTTCACATCGATTTAAGCCAAACCGGTTCAATTAAAACGGTATCGATTTGTGTGTGACGCCCTGGATGCGTTGTACGCAGGCGCAGTGGCCATCTGCTGCTGTGCTTACGGGTTTGGCGGTCTGTTTTCACTGATAAAAAACAGTAGGCGGTGGCCCTATATCGTCAATTTTTTTCGGGTTTTTCTCCGTTTGGGTCATGGCTGGCAACGGGCAAGAGACGCTTGCATTAGGCCTACTTTCCATCTGGCGAGACGAGCAGATTGATGAACAGTTGGCCAACATGGACGGCGCAACATCCCGATCTAAGAATTGCTGCAAACACGTGGTGGTTATAACAGGACTGCAGAACAGTGCAGAACCAAATTGAAAGCCTTGAAGCACGACAGATCTCATCCTTTCCTCCTTTCGTACATGACCGTGATCCCTGCCTTGGTTGAGACGGGAACTCACAGATGGCACATTTTTAATGCGAATCGAGTGTGGCGCGTCTCTGAATCGATTTGAAATCGATGTGAAAACGGGTGGGTCACACTCGGACCGTTTTCCGTAGACCGTTTTGCGGAAATCGGCTTCAAATCGATTTCAGTGTGAACGCACCTTTTGATACCTGTCACACCGGCACTGTCCTCCAAAAGTTGGTTCTGCAATAGCCAAGTAGGCGTACCATATACCTTTGGTCAGTGAGCATAACGAATCACAGAGTGGAACCATTCAAAGTGAATTTAGGCCAACGAATTACGACACAGAACCACATCATCTCCTTATTGTTATGTCGCATGAATGTCATAAGTAGTGCCAGGTTACAAGTACCTGTTCGCAAAGGGATGTTATTATTCCAGGTCAGCGCAATGAGACATAGGCCCTGCCTGAAAGGGGATATTGTTATGTTACATAATATTACCCCCGGACAGTACAGGTCCCAAAACAGTCCCGAATAAGCAACAACTCTACTGGGTCTAAATCTATAGCCGTGGTTACACTACATAGAAATCGCCGGGTTTTTTGACACCCGGGTCTAGCCCGGCTCTGAAAAATCCCTCCTGAGGCCCGGTGCCCGTGAACAGTACTCAAATTTTGTGACGGGGACCCAAATTAAGCCCTCCAAAAACCGTTCGAGCTCGGAGGGGATTATTACACCGCGTTTTTAACAGGTGTGGACAGAAAAAACCCGGGTTCGACACGGGTTTTTTATGTAGTGTAACAAGGGCTTATCAGTCCATGCTATTGCAGCAGTTATTCAAATTGACTTATATTGAGGTGGTTCCCAGTGGATTACGACACATGCTTTCCCCACTTGCTGCACACTTGCAAAACATACAGCAGGGAATTTCCTCCTGCCTGCATGGACAGACTCTAGTGGCACATTTCCCACAATTGCATACCATTGTCATTTCGTCCGGTAGGCTGCGATAAAATTTGTCTGGAATCAAGCTCTCCTCTTGCATGATAAAGCCATATTCTGTAGAAGGCAACGCAAGGTTTCCCAGACCGTTTATTTGGGCGTAGGTGGCATAGAACGCCCGCAGTATGTGTCCCTTGGTGGCATGAGTCGTTGGACGTAGATCTAGGATTGTCATTGACTTTCTGGAATGATAGAGTTTGATCCTAAGGTCATCCATGTTTCCAATGCTGTGGTCTCCATGCAACACGTTTACAATACACAATTCGGCGTCTTTGATACAACTTTCAACGTTTGACTCAGCCTTTCCAAAGTCCTTGAGGTACTTCCTGGGCCTGCTTTTATTGCTGCACCCTTGGTTCCAAACTTGCTTGTGACATCTGACCTAGCCCGAGGAAATTTGACCCCATCAATATGATGAGCTGATCATTTTAGGTCGGGTCATTGTGAAATTGATATATCAAAGGATGTGATTTTGTCTGTCACACTCTTGTAGATCAAATAACTCGGATCCTAGGTCACTCACACGTCCCGGAATAAGTCCAGATCCCTCAGTTTATGGGTGTGGGTAACATAGTGGGTTCATCATTTTTGTACTCTGGATCAATCATATTGATATTGATATATCAAATCTGATATTTTGATATATCGCATGATCTGTGGCAATAAGGGACAAGAACTCACGCTGAAAGGGTATGTCGTCCTGGGTATATACAAAGATTACCCAGGATCTCAATCTTCACTAAAGCAATACCCTGGGTGTAGTTTCGGTAGCAGACCATCACCCAGCATCCGCAATCAGTGCCAAGGAACGCGTCCTATTTAGAAAGCCCGTGTAATCTTGGCGCTGTCTCGCACGGCGGTACTTGAGTATAGCTGTTCATGATATTCCTCAGGCGGTCACTTGCCCTAACCACGAATCCAGGTGTCATTCGACGATGCTGATGTTCGGCTACCGAAACTACACCCAGGGTATTGTTTTAGTGAAGATTGAGATCCTGGGTTATCTATGTATATACCCAGGACGACATGCCAGGAAGCGATTCGGCAGGTTTTCCGTACACGCCTGATATTTACCTAGGATAAAATGCCTTCGATTTCTACCGAGGACACCGAAAATTGATAGACGTGGAGCGCAGGCCAATGAATGCCATTCTGCATAATCAGTCTAGAAGGGGACTGCTGGCCATCCGCTTGTTTCGGATGACTCAGCCATCCAGAAATCGAGTCCAAGCCCCAAACAAACGAGCCAAAAAGTCGTCTTACTCCACCAATTTTCAATTTTTTTTTTCATTCTATAAAATGCTGATGAATCGTGAGACAATATAGAATGAAAATATCTCTTAAAACTGCAGCTATTCGCATATATTCTGCAAATGTTCACGCTGTGAAGTTGACAAAGTTGAAGAATGCTGATCAGTGGTAGTGGACGGCAGGAGCATCCGTTTTAGGTGGATGGCTGTACCATACTTCTTAGATTATTGGACAGCGAGGGCTTCCGGTCAGGTCGCAAACAGGGCAGAATCGCGGGAAATTCTATAAATAACTCTGGGGAACCCATGGTGACGTCAGCCATGGAATTCCGAGCGTTAAAAATAGATACAAGCATGTGCGTTTGTTTTGATGGGCTTAGAATTTCTACAGTTGGGCGGGAAATGGACTTGAGTGGAGTCTCTTGCTATGTAAATACGAATCTTTCGAGGATATTTGTTTTTTTTATTTGGTATTTTGGATCTCTTCTCTTCCCAAAGGATGTTTCTTTCTTTGGGTAGCAAGGCGGGTGATGTTACAACAGCTACTTTAAAACAGCAACCTTTCCCTAGAATTACCTCCAGAATCTTTTACTCCTGACATGGTCCACGGGGGCCTCTCACCCAACAGCGTTTAGTCGCACATTTTCTCATGAACTGTGTCCCTTTTACTTCAGAAATAGTGCTGTCGTGATAAAATTCGGTTCATGTTAGAGTACTCCTTATAAGGGTGAGAAAAGGGCAAAGCTGTGTAACCTGTCCACTCACAAAGGTCAAAGGTCTTCATTTAAGACCTACTCTGATATTCTTAAAAGGTGAAGGTTTTCTACGAGAGCCGCCGACCCTTTTTCAGATTCTGTCCTGCCAGGAAGGTTTGATATGAGAAAACTTGCGTTGTTTTGAAGATTGATAAGAACGGTATGGTATCTCAGTGAGCACAAGTTTTGAAAAATATCCAAACAAAAAAAGCATTTTTTGATGGAAAATTCAGCTACTTTGTTCACAAAATATAATAATCGGGTTATTAAAAAACGTACCACTTTTCAAAGTAAAATATCTCTTGAAATATCAAACTGAATATGATTAAACTGCACCAAAATTAACTGTATGATAAGGTGAAGAGATGGTGTCAATTTCATATCAATATCCCTCGAGTATGGAATAACATCCGGTGCAAAGATGCAAGTAGAAAAGTGCAGCATCGGAGATGCAGATTCAGTGGCACCCCCGATGGCACAGGTTCCGGTACCAATCAAATTGCCATACGCAGACATTAAGGCTATGTTCTGGCACCATTTATATTTAATCCATGGCAAGATGCATTCAAGTACACTGCAATTTTGTAATCCTTGGACAGAATTAGTTTCTGAAGCCCGGGTGACAGTGAACTAATTCATCATTAGGCTATTCAAGTGAGTTGAGTTAGAACTTTTCATGCTATACTATACCATTTGAACCAAAAGGGGCTGTAACATATTCGGGTGATTGTACGTATCACTTACGGTTGCTTCACAATCCCTGAATCAGGGATTGTGAAGCAACCGTAAGAGCTATCTTTTTGAAACTTGGGTGACATATACCTTGCCCCAAAACAACATCAATGATACCAAACTTTGATGCCTTCTCATTATGTAACACCTCGTTATGTAACACCCAACCAAATTCTATCTCTCAGGTTTTCAAGGGTTTTCTTCAAGAAAATGGGTTCAATCGAGGTTGAAACCTCATGCTATGTTGAAGTGCATGTTGAGTGTGACAGGGGGAGGCTGACTTCTTAGCAGTTGCCATGGCAACCAACCATTTTCTGTTCTTTGACACCCATTTCATTTCATGATTGAAACCAACATCAAAACCATGCTTTTCAAGTAATGTCCAGCAGATTCATTTGCATCAACGACATGATCTAATTATGTAACACCTAGCAACCACCATACCAACCATGAAAGGTCTTTCCGCTCTATGGGGTCAGTTTGGAACTTCACAGTTTGCTGAAGTACAGCTTGCAAAGCTTCTTTACTGGATACTCAGCCCAAGATGCTGATGGTTTTGGTTTGGTTATCCCCAGTAACTAAAGTAGCGACGACCTAGCATTCTATTTTGAAAAATGCTTGTCATTTCTACAGCTGAGCTGTGGGCATTTCAGTCAGAAAGTAACCATCCAACCACCGACACAGTGATAGTCCATCATGAAATAGTGAAAGGAGGGGTTTGTCTTCACTCTGTTGACAAATGTGTTTGTGTGTTTCAGCAACATTGGCATTGATTGATTGTTTGACATGGTACACCAGAACATCTGTACCATAATGCAGGTATCCATCCTATGACATAATCAGTTTGCACAATTGCAGCACACTGTGATTGGGGTTGAAAAAAGATTCTTTACATTACATAACTTGCAGCTTAGACACAGTGTCAAATAAGTGATAATCAGTCTGCAGTGAAAATGTGGTCTCCTGCAAGAAGGCCTACTGGTCTGTCCATTTACTGGAGTTTGTTAATCATCATTTGACTCGACATTCTTTGGTGATGTAAAGGGTTAATAGCATTGCTATGATGGTTGCTAGGTGTTACATAATTAGATCATGTCGTTGATGCAAATGAATCTGCTGGACATTACTTGAAAAGCATGGTTTTGATGTTGGTTTCAATCATGACATGAAATGGGTGTCAAAGAACAGAAAATGGTTGGTCGCCATGGCAACTGCTAAGAAGTCAGCCTCCCCCTGTCACACTCAACATGCACTGCAACATAGCATGAGGTTTCAACCTCGATTGAACCCATTTTCTTGAAGAAAACCCTTGAAAACCTGATAGAATTTGGTTGGGTGTTACATAATGAGGTGTTACATAATGACCGGGCATCAAAGTTTGGTATCATTGATGTTGTTTTGGGGCAAGGTATATGTCACCCAAGTTTCAAAAAGATAGCTCTTGCGGTTGCTTCACAATCCCTGATCCGTACAATCACCCGAATATGTTACAGCCCCTTTTATCGTGATAGCACCACTTCTGAGGCATGAAATGTTCCCAGTTCGTAAGAAAATATGCGATTACACCCAGTTGGGGCAGACACCCACCCCCCGTCCATGGACCATGAAAGGAGCAAACGAGAAGTTTTAGTGCAAATGTGCTGTTTTAAAGATAATATATCACGACTTCATTGTTTACATTCAATGTTTGTAAACATGGATGTTTACATTATGTTATTTTGGACTTTTGGGACATGCCAACCACCAAAATGAATACTTTTGGAATCAACAGAATTTCTAGAGGGGCATGCCACCAATAATTTACTCACAAGACAACGAAAGCCTGGACATAAACAAACAAAATGTAAATAAACAATGAATTTCGTGGCCCGCGAAAATATCCGTGATACATTATCTTTAAAGTGCCCTGCCCTCATGCTTCCCAAAGAAACATCCTTTTTGGAAGCGAAGACATGCAAAATACAAAACACAAAAAATATATCCTCCAAAGGTCCATATTTACATAGCAAGACACTCCACTCGTGTTCATTCCATGACTGTACAAATTCTAAGCCCATCAAAACCAACGCACGTGTTTGTATCTATTTAACGCTCGGAATTCCATGCTTGACGTCATGATGGGTTCCCCAGAGCTATTTATAGATTTTCCCGGGATTCTTCCCTGGACCTGCCTCTTTAGTCTCGGCTTTCTGAAGTTCTGGTGAGGAGGCAAAGAAGGCAGAGCCATCCTCTTAGAGTCGGATGGTGGGACCATCCGATCCATTATTTTTGGGATGCCCACACTGTCCGCTCACTACTGGGATCGTCAGGCGGTCCACAATATGCGGGAAAGGCAGAACCGTCCTCTTAGAATCGGATGGTGGGACCATCCGATCCATTATTTTTGGGATGCCCACACTGTCCGCTCACTACTGGGATCGCCAGGCGGTCCACAATATGCGGGGAAGGCAGAACCGTCCTCTTAGAATCGGATGGTGGGACCATCCGATACATTATTTTTGGGATGTCCAGACTGTCCGCTTACTACTGGGATCGCCATGCGGTCCACAACATGGCGCAACGGAATATGATGGATAATGGATGCCTGTACCATCCAAATTCTAATGGATGGCCAGCCGTCCCCTTCTGGACTGATAATGCATCGTGTAGAAATCGCTAACCTCTATCTACACTCTGCAGCAAGCAACCAGATTCCGTGTTCAACGCTTTGGGATTTTCTCGTGCGACCAATCAGAAGCCTCGGTTCTCATGCGGTAATTTATTCAATACGAGTACGCCGTTCAACTTCGTAGCGGACAACACTAGCCTGCTGGCACATAATTGACTTCCCACACTCAGTCCTACAACAGAATAACAAATAGTCTACATCGAATATTGCCTTCGCGGCTTCTTTTTAAGTACTTGTAAGTCCTTGCACGGAGACTTTGCATTCGAATAAAGTTTCATCGAGGCCGCCATCTTGTCATTATACCCGAGCTGCCGATGCAAGCTATGCCGTGATTGGTTGCTATTTTTGGGACCGGGGAAATCCTTGAACACGGAATGTGGTTTGCTTGCGTGAAGGTCAAGGGAGGAGAAGCCGAGTCTTGACCTGAACTCAGTGAAGATGATGAATGCAGGATAGGGAAATTGTCCACGTCCGTCCGTTTTCGATCCGGATAATAGGAAGGTTGAGATGTACACATCGAAATGTACACAGAATTTGTCATCGTTGTACAAAATTCTATCCGTATACCTATAAGAATCCGTGATAAGTCGCTGGTCTCAAGCTTTCTATTTTTTTCTACCGTACCGTACCGGACACGTGTCGAATCCGTGTGCCGATGAATCACGCTTTAGACTGTTGCTCCCTGATTCATATTCGCAAGCCTTGCAGAAAGTTTATAGGCCACATCGACCTCTTAATGTGAGACCCGTTTCCACAGAGGACAATCCGATGTCGGATATTCACACTGGCCGTCAGTATAAACCAATCAGATTTTGTTAAGTGGGGTCAGCCAATATCGCCTTACCAAAATCTAATTTTTACAAATCAATAAAATTGATTGAGGCGTAAAATGAGGAAGTAGAACAAGTATGTAGACAACTCAGAGATACAGAACTTTTCGTCGAATCTATTGATTTTTAGGTTTAATGTGTTTATCAATTTAACCCTAAGTGTATGATTGTGATTGTGTCTACGTGTATTTAGGGCGGTGGGTCCACAAGACAACTTAGACAACGCATTACGCATGTCATTCTCGACTTGGACTAAGACGAGATCTTATTTCGAACTCGTGCACGTATGGGAGTAAACAGAGTCGTACGGTCACGCCGTCTCGCACGACTCATCTGTGAGGAACTGTACAGTATTCATAGTGTTTCAAACGGGATTGGGTATTGAAGTCGTGACAGTGTTTGAAGTGTACATTTTCTTACTTTACTTGCTGTACTTCGATGTCGTCTGCTACGTTCAATACTTTCACTTGCTACAATGACTGACCCAGAGGTTCTAGAAATCACTAACGCGCTCCGCTTGAAAAATGGCGGCGGTGGAAAGAGGAGAGTAATCGCTGGCAGTGTTCGTGAACCACAGGCAGTTCTGAGAAACTTTCGGTTGGATCTAAAACTCGAGGAAACAACCAAACGTATTGACGCGGATAAGCGTGTGCATGTCCACAGAATAGACAATCGAAAGCTTCCGCTTAGAACTCGAATGCTGGAGCGAAATGCAATACGCCGTGCAGCTGGTGTGCAACTACAGAATCACACGGATACCCCGAGCTGTCAGAAGAATGGACGCGAGGACTTTTCTGATATGAAGTTGCTGTGGACTTCGAGAGGTGTCCACACTCATCCACAGATTTCGAATCGGAGGATGTCGACGACGCCATCGTACGAGCATCGAAGTCAGGGCGATCAGCTATCGGACGTAAGGCCGAGGGCGATTTCACTCGAGAGTTATTTTCGTGACACAAAGTCAAAGCCACCACAATTAAAAGGTGGAGGAAACCACATCAAACAATGTCGAAGCCAACGCGGACGAATGAATGGAACGGACCGGGAACGAGCATCGGCTTCCGATAGTGAAATTGTCTTACCCGGAATCAACGAACGTCGTCACGAAATCACCCGAAAGGATTCGCTCGGTGTCAGCCTCGCTGAAGTGGATATTGACGCACGCGCACAACGCAGTGAGTCGCATTCACAGCACATTCTTCCCAGAATTCGAAGTCCCGAGTCTGACCCAATCTCCCCGCCGCCACGACGAGTAGGAAGACTGAGAAGTGTGACTATCGCCGAATCGCAGGATATACAGGCACCATACGATCGGAGAGTTTCTCGTCAGATGGTCCGACGTCGCTCAAACGAAAACGTGCCGAACATTTACACAGAGGACTATCAACAAAAGTAATTCGAGAGGTCTGTCAGAGTGGAACAGTGGAAACGTCGGCGCCCTACACCGCCGGGGCCCATACGCATAAAGGTGGAATAAGCTTATTCCAGGTAGAACTTAAGGTTATAACGTTAGGTTATACCTGGAATAAGCTTATTCCACTTTTATGCATACGGGCCCGAAGTTCCCGTGTAATAGCTGAGATTAGGGAGTTTTCGCAACGCCCCCGATACGCCAAGGCCAACGCCAAACCCATTATTCGATACCACGAAGAGAGCACCGAACAAAAGGATAGACGCTCGCGTTGGCATTTCGGGGGCTTTGAGAAAAACTCTGTAATTATGCCTCCAATACGCCGGTGTAATAGAATCTAATGTCCGCTGATATGTGATGTCCCCCAACAATACATTTACGGATTAAGCGGCACCATTGAATTGGACTCTATAGAGACCAAGAACCTTAATCCTGTGACAAACAATACCGGGGGACATCAGGAAGACGGGGACATTAGATTCTATCACACCTGTGCCTGCTTTTCTTCATCCTGAGAACATCCGAGGTTCTTAGCGCTCCCTTCCTTCGTCCCCTCACTACGCAGTTTGAGAGCGTTGCGCTAAAGACCGGGCCTGTCCATTTGGAGAAATAAAAGGAATCAGAGGAATCCAGGTAGAAAATCCAGAAGATCATCTCATGATTTGCTATAAATTGACATTCAACTGAACTATACGAGCCCCTGGTGCACACTTGATCCGAGGTTGAAGGTGAAAACATTCAATTTCGGTTCATGTCAGCTGCTTACAGAGGCAAATCAACATGTCTGCCGATTAACATCAGTTGTTCTTACGGTTGAATTTCACACATGTCATTTGATGCCCCATTGTCACTTCTCACTAAATGTTAGGCCTACACCCGTTTGTTCCAAATAAAAGAATATCATATTAAAGCTGAACTAGATCGTTAAACGCAGCGCACGGGAGGTTTTTAAAAAATAAGCCGCGCCATCGCGCGGCTTAAATGTCAAACAAGTGCCCATCCGCCATGTTCCAAACGTCCGTCCGCCATGTTTTGAATGTCTCTCCAAACCCAATAGTCTTCCAATGTCTGTGGTGGCGCCAGCGTATTCCAAATCCAATCGGCGAAGGAGTCGCATCATGGCCTCGTATGCAAGTACACGAACATTGTACAGGGCAGTACATGAGGCATCAATGTAGGCATCACAATCACTGCAAACAAACAAAATAAACATTAGTTGGAAGGATAAAACGAGATTGAAATAGGCTACATGTATATACAGGCATTACGAAAATAAAAATTGAACTTACCCATTGGAACAACTTTAACATCCAATGCCACCAAAGGTTATATTAGACGTTTTGGTCGGCTGACTAGTACTCATAATGAGTTGAATATAGTATAAGTACCACAAAGGTACACAATCAGAGAATGGATTATTTTTCAGTGTGGGGAGATGTTGTTACTGCGATTACTTTCTCCTCATAACAAAATATGCTATCGACTTTAAAATCTGCATGGTGTCCTCTCTGTATCGACGACCTCCTCCAACACAGTAAAGGTAAAAATTAAAGGCATAATTACATACCCACGTGTCAAAAAGAAACTCATTTTGCGCACTAAAACGTAGAATCCAATAACTATCTGACATATCATAAATTCGAGATACTTCTGGTATGTCCATAATCAGGTAATATATTCGAAATGGCATGGAAGTGACAACATACAGAATACTGATAAACACGAGCATTCGCGTTAGAAAATCTGTGTCCTTCCCTTGGGAATGTTCATGACTTCCGGTAATTTTAATCCTTTTATCCGAGGCGAGTTTTACAGTGACGATAATGATCATGTTGCACGTTGATATGATAACAAAAGGAATGAATGCTCCGAGAAGTAGATGAAATAGAGAAACTAATAATTCGATAGCTGGGTGATTTTCAACGTGAATGTGAAGAGTTTCGTAACCTGTAATAGAGTTGTTGACAACCCATAACTGTTCGGAACGACCAAACTTTTCCCCAGGTGGGCCCAAAGTTATGATGTAATATGCCTAGTAATCACCAATCATGTCGTAATAACTCAAGCAGCGACATAACAACCAAGTGATCAATGGCATTATCCTGACACCGTCAGGTCACAAAGGCTTGTGATTGTTGTGTTTCATTCACTTCAGCTCTTACCTCACATGTTTCAAACTGCTTGGAGAGAAAAATAATGATCGCAGACCTACTAGACAGGTGTGACAGGAATGAACGTCCTAGGAATGCAAGTCCGCCAAACAATAGCTCGCTATTGTAAGGTTATATTCGAATGGCCATGGTCTCCATAGCCATATATNCCGATTGCCAAATCACCATTCTTCAATCCGTGGAATCTCAAAATTTGACTGATTATCCGCTAAATTTTTGAAAAGAAGTTTGACCTGATATTTAATTTTGATGTCAGTTTGTCGTTTGGCATGTTTTGGTCCTTAAGTGATCAAACAGTTGCAGAAAAATGCATGTTCTGTCGACCTCAACATATTTGCTTTTAACTTCGCGGCCTTTGGACATAAAAATGCCATCTCTGTAGGACGGTATACTGGCGAGATACTCTTTTAGACGCGAGTCTGACACTCTGGTCGCCATAATGTCATCTCCACGTGTTACGCTTGCGAGCATGACGAGCTGAACGGTAAAAGTACCATCAACCTGGATTCCAGGTATCTCACCAGGCGGAAATTTCAAACTGGGTATCCTTTAGGTTCCTAAAGGGTACCCAGTACGTACCTGGGTGCCATTTAGGGATACCCAGGTTGGACCTGGGTACCCTCTAAGGGTACCCAGGACGACATTCACCCTTTTGGCGTTAGTATATCTCAGCTGATGACGAAGAAGTAGCTTTGAAATTCCGTGTGAGGGCAATTCTATTATGGTGGGTAATTTGCCAACAGAAGCGCCCTTACAAAGGGTATTTTCGGGGGGGGGGGGATAATGCGTTTCTGAACAATGAAAATTGGAGAATATCGCCAAAGATGATGTCTGTTTTATTCCTGAATCATTAATACGTGTCATGCCTTTCGTTGATGAGCTTGTGAAATGGATGACGTCGACGGTAATTTAGAAATACACAGGTGGACAGATATATTTAATAGGACAGAGGCCAATTGGAAGTTTGATGTAAGTTTATGGCTGTTAAGAATCAGAAGAATCAAATGTTTTGGCTTGAATAAAGTATAGAACACACTTTTGATCATGTTTTAACTTTGTTTCTGCACTTCCAATGTGGATTGTTATTAATTCCAAGTGATTTATTGTTATAATGTCGTTATATACCGTTTGGGTTCGGAGATTGTTTGGACTACTCACAGGGTGCTGATGGACGCCTCGTTTAACATATGCCATTGAACCATCTTTTTTGAAGATGGGGATTTGGCATGGTGGTTAAGGCGTGTTGCCCCTTAGTGCTGGCGATTGATGCTTCATGCGAGGGTCCGTGGGTTCGGTAGGAAGCAATGTCTTTCACCTTAGAAACCCGATTTCTATTTCATACTCCTGTGTTGTTATAGCGTATTAAACTGGTGAGACATGTTATGTAGGCCTAACGCAAGTGTATGATCAACCATGAGTAATTAAAAGCTTCAAATGCATTCTCAAGAAAAAATGAAGAAAAACGAAGAAAATGAGTATTCGCTCGTAAATGCCTTTGATGAACAAAGGTGAGAATTGCCTTATTGTCATTTACGTCATTGCATAATTGCCATGATTATGTAATTCACTGAAATTTTAGCACGGGGAAAGAAGGACCCTCCCCACAATATATGAACAAAAGTTGAGTTCATTCCATTCATTAACAGGCAGAAACTTACATCAAACTTCAAATTGGACACTATCCTAATATTTCTGTCCACCAGTGTACATTTGCAAGTTACGAGATTATTTTTGATGGACTTTATATCTGGCGGGTAAGTGTCATTATTTGTGGCGTGGTAAGTGAAGAGGTTTATTGCTGTAGCAGTGCTCAGGTCGTACTAGGCACTGAGTAAACCACTTTGGCGATACGGCGGTAATTATGCATATGCTGTGCCCTTTTCCGTGGATACGCCTGTTAATAATTAGTTGTTGTGTACTCCATCATACCGTAGAGTCGGTTCTATAACATCAATGCACTATATGCCGAAGTGCTGCCCCCTTCATTACTATGTCAGAGCCTGGTTTCCCGCCTGCATTGATGGACCAATGGCACACAGGAGAACGCCTGGTCATTTTCTTGCGAATAAGACATGAGGTGGTGGGATACCACAAGGCCTATGTTGTCAGTCAAATGCCGCATTACAACTTGTATCAATAAAGAATGCAGTCACGCACGCACAATCCAAAGCGTTTGTCAACCACTGACAACAGAGCCATGGAATTCTTGAATGCATGGTGAAATGGATCTCTATTCCATGAAACCACAATCCGTAAATAGCGCCTAGCACTGACGGCCTATTCAAATCCCCGTCACGAATGTCAGTCTTGACCAACATGTGACCACTACGTCGTGAAATGGGCATTGCTAATCTTGAATTATGGATTGATGTTATTGTATGCCATTAGGTGGCTGCTGAAGCCCGGGGGATGAGGCCAAGTGCCAACCCTGTTGCCGCCAGGCTTGTTTATTCAGGACTATAAACGGCACATGCCATCGAAGCAGTGTGGATAAAAGGCCCTATTGTGCATGTAGGGTGAAACAGTTTTGTATAATATATAGAAGTGTGGCACCTCTCAGTCTGGTAGGCTTGTTTAGAATATGAGTTAATTAGTATTTGTCGTAAAAACATCATTTTTGGTGATTTTGATGGATTTGGGGCAAAGTTTGACAGATACGTCATTTGTTCGTCACAATGTTTAAAATATGGCCGGGGTTATAGACATGGATCCGTTTCTCCAATATGATAAATGGCGCTTGGAGACACGGATCCGTTTCTCGAACGGCCGGGTTATAGACACGGATCCGTGTCTCCAAGTTGATGATCGCTCTTGGAGACACGGATCCGTGTCACCAAGATGAGAATCGTCCTTGGAGACACGGATCCCATCCCCTGCGCGGAAAAGTGAATTGTAGTAGTGACCGGTGACCGCGAGGGTCTAGATCTACACCCGTTTTTAGTTAGGCATACCGCGGTAGTGATGATAGGAAGTCAACTCATTCCAAGATTACGCAAATTTTCGGCCCCATTCGGGGCCTTCCTCAGGCACTTTTACTAGGCCTATAAAGAACCAGAAAAGACTTTTCTTTTCTGGTTCTTCTAGGCCTAGGCCTATCTAAAAGTGCCTGAGGAATCACTGGGAAGGGGCCGAAAATTTGCGTACTTGGGAGGTTTATCATCATTCGTTGTGTCAACGGTGATTCACGGGGTCATATTACGCAAAGAAAAGTATCAGTCAAATCGAGGCTACGCGGTAAATTATTGTTTTGTATGATCGGTAATATTCTAAAGATTCAAAGTAAAACAAATTTTCGCCTTCAAATCTCGTCCAATCCATCCCCAAACCTTCCCCTGGAGTTCCTGGCTCTATATATCAATGACATGCGCCGACCGTCAGCTGTATCAGCCCGACACGTGGTTGCTCAAATTCGTCATCTGAGCATCATATTGCGCCAGCCCAGCTCTGCCTCGAGTGTCGTTTTCGTGTGTTTGTCCTTGGAGGAATTATACTGACAGGAGGAACAGCGAGGTCACTTCAAAGGTTTCATCATCGCCACCGCCGTCAGTATAATTCCTCCAAGGTTAGTCTTAGCACTGCATACTGCAAGACGCCTGGTGGCAGATTCTAGAACTAATCATAAGTGTTCCGTGTACCGAAGAGCGAATCCAGTCTTGCAGCCACGGAGGATTTTCCGTGTCAATAACCACTTCGTTAAAATATAGCTATCTGCCATATTTCTATCTATTGGTAATTAGGGTCTAAAACTGACGAGAAAAAAAGTGTAAAGTGACACTTGAATTTGTAATAGAAGTTTGTATAAGTATTGCAATGGGATTCCAATGAGCGATTTTAAGAATCTTAATTAGGGGTATAAAGCTACTGAATATTGAAATGTCCATCACATTATTTCAGACACCTAACACATCAGACTGACCAAAAATCCATGTTGGGTCTGGCCACTAAATTGGTACTCAAAATCGGTCTGGCTCATGGACTATAGTGAGTGATGCTATTAAACCCCCAGTCAGGAAGAACCTTGATGCTGAATGGTAGAAAAAATAATCACGTAGTCGGACAGGTAAACTGTCGTCTCTTCCATACAGCATTTTTATAATGAATTGATGGACACCATTTTACCTGATGTTATGTCCCTGACAAACTCATGGGTGAAGAATGTGTTTAGGTTGAGGGTGGTAATTAGGACAGTAGTAACGATGACTGTTCTCCTTGATCTCGATGCTGTACAGAGTCTCGAGGCAGACATTGGGAACTTGACTGCTATCAATCTGTCAATTGACATTTCAGCAAGGAACAGACCGGATAACATAGATGTTGTCCACGTCATGAAAGATTGGAACCTGTGAACAAAGAATATGAAATAGAAATCGAGTTTCTAAGGTGAAAGACATTGCTTCCTACCAGAATCGAACCCACGGACCCTCGCATAAGGCATCAATCGCCAGCACTAAGGGGCAGCACGCCTTAAACCACTAGGCCAAATCCCCATCTTCAAAAAAGATGGTTCAATGGCCCATGTTTAAACGAGGCGTCCATCAGTACCCTGCGAGTAGTCCAAACAATCTCCGACCCAAACAGTTT
>NMRB01001126.1:48147-104523 GCA_002633025.1 Notospermus geniculatus | reverse complement strand
AGAATGCGGAGGCCTTGGAGGTACCGGCAGAGTTTGAACAGGCGGACGATCCGAAGAAATTTTAAGAGTCCAAGAATGAGCATGTATCGTGAGATGGTACCCGCCTGGCATAATCTGTGGTAGTGCCACTCCACTACCGTGCCGGCGTACGGTAGAATTGTTACTGCATCTGTGACGTTTATAAGATTTTTGAAGAAGTTTTTCTTATCTGGGTCTGTGTAGAAACGCATGCTTAATTCAATGCAGAACCATAGAACGCATGTTGTTTCGACAAGAAAAAATGTGGCAAGTTCTCCAACTGTCGCAGGATCCGTCAATTCTCCGTCTTTGCATCCCCTCTCTTGGTACTTTGGTAAAGTCTCAACGCAGAGCAGACACACTGACAGCAGTGTCACGACCATTGACCAGAGCGTCATCAAACGAGCAGAAACGGAACGATCACTTCCCGCGAAAAGCTGCCAGAAAAATCGCTTGCAACTCCCCTCAGGCTTAGCGGGAGTTATGTCTTTCAAGTACCCCTCCTCAGCCCTGTAGGCTTCAATAACGTCACTACCCAATTCGAAGAACTTTATCTCATTTTGAAACACGTCGTCGGGGACTTCCATCGGGCGCCGCAATTTGCCGCCATTTTGGTAAAAATTCAAAATGGCGGCGAAAGTTGGTCTGTGTCTGTCAAAGAAGTACTCATTTCTTTCTGCATCCCAGTACTTTGCACGTTTTGTGGCGTCTCCAAGGAGAGTTGTGGGAAACCTGCTGAGAGTCTTTAACTGGGTTTCATAAATTTGTCCTGCTACATTGAGTCTGACGATCTGACACCCAGCTTCTTCGCAGTTGTGAAACTTCTCGTACAATTGTGCATGCTCAAACAGAAGCGGCGAGATGTCTCCTACCAAAACTGGTTCTGCCTTTTTGCGCGCTATACAGCAAAAGAGGTTCACAAATGCTTTGTACGATTTCCGAGGTTTTGGTGGTGCAATTAGCCAGGAAGGTTTGGTAGTGCTGTTGACGTCGTCCGCTAAGTGAGCAGCGGAACGGCGGCGCCGCGGTGTCGACATCTTTCGGATTTTGTGAAATTCATACGCAGTCACTCAGGTTGGGGCCTATCGTCGTGCCTCCGGACTAAGGTTCAGACTAATGAATTTCTCCTTTGGTCTAAGCAACTACTTTGGTAATTTTCACCTCACTGGCTTAGCGGACAATCAGAGGCGTAGTCCCTGGACTCTGATATAGACTTCGCCCATAGATATTAATATCTCATTCACGGCAAAGGGGGCGAGCAAATGGAGAAGGGATTAGATGGGACAGCATGGTCTCGTCGTTTCTGAAACGAACCACAGTTCACGCATAGTGTTCACGACATGTGACGGTTAGGAAATTCCTCACGAATTCACTTTAGCCAGCTGTCCTTATGTCCAAATCCAGTCTCGTACTTTGGTTCAAGTCCCTGAATCCACTGTGTGGTACCGAATATCTCCGATTTTGGGTCAGCTAGCCACACACTCCTTGAATCCGCTGAGATACCGTTACATTATCAAAGTGAAAAAGAGATTAAATGTCGGGATGTATGTTTGTATAATGAGTGAATTATCTGAGACAAGATTAGTCTTTAGAAAGTATTAGACCAGTCTATATGTAATCCTCATGGCGTGAAAAGCAGGACAGAAGCTTATGTTGAAGCTTATAGTTGAAGCGCCACCAAAACAGGACCTCCTCAAACGTGCATGACAGTCCTACAATACTGCCTTTCGTACTTCGACAGGCCATAAATTTTGTCAGTCCTTTCACCTGTTCCATGTTCATGCACACATGAACGAGAACATGGTCTAGAAACCCAAGACGGAAAACCTACGGCACATTGACAAAAGTCACGGTCTTTACAAAACACAATAGCCCAGTCCCTGTAGACGTAGGCCTATGCAAATTTGCTGAACCAGCTAAGTTTAATGACAATTTACATGGAATGCTAGGACTTGTTGCCCCAGGGTAAAGTTTGTATTAAAGCCAGTATATGTTTATTTCACATAAAACTTTCACTTTTAGGGTATTTGGTCAAATTCCTCCATTTCGGGTGTCCCCACAGCGTGTTGGCCGATTACAATGGACTTTACCTTCATAACCTGATAACTGAAGCTATTTATGTAGCAAAATGTCTGATAAGGACAATCTAGATGTATAACCGATCTCAGAAATGAGAAGAGATTTCATTGGATGTTGATTCAAAATTCAAAATTAAAATGTCCGATCACGAATCAGACTGTGATGGATGCGTCTTCAGATCGGACGTGCGCCAGAATTGACGCGTATATAAAATGATAATGAGGAAAGATGTAGGTTTGGTGGCCTTCTTAAGTGAATTGATTGATTTTTAAGAAGTGACGGCTTTATCGTCTTCACTGTAAATAATCAGCTAAGCTGTCTTCCTTGGTGATAATTCATATCCTGTCAAGGGGCTACCGCAGTCATCTAGAAAGAAGATAATGCCAAACTTAAATGTGTGGTGATTGGTGCGTTTGGAAAATGGAAATTTGAGTTCCAAGTGTTCCTCAGTGTTCCAGTAGGATTTCATTCGCATTAGAATTAAGAGTTAGGTTTGTTTAGGTTTATTAGAAGAGACTCAAAAGTTGCAGTAACCCTGGGCCGAAGCAGAGCATTAAGCTGCCCAGAATGTAAGTTGCAATAGGCCTGATCGTTCCTCTGTGCACAAAGGGCACGGTATTGCCACTTTTTGTCGACAGCTGGCGCCACCGGTGGTGATTGCGCCGTTCTCCAATTTGCCTTTCGCCCAGTGTGTTGGAGAATGTGTGATTACAATACAATGCATATATACGTGGAGTAGGAACGGGAGTTACTCTACATGGGGCGAGGTTGATAAGTGGTAGTTAAATAACATTGTCAATAGAGGTCTCGTTTAACACGGGTATGCTTAGCGCAGCAGAGGGAAGGAATACAGTTCCTCTTTAAGTAGAAATGTTTGTGCCGTTGGATTTTTCCTTTCACCAGTAGGCCTTAGCGATCTAGTATTGTCGGTCCGCTGCCTTAATATTCCGCATTTTAGATTGCTCCATCACAGTTGGGTCGAAAATAAGAACCTCGGGCTTTGAATCGGGAAAGGCAGTCTCCGGACGTATATATCCCACCAGTTTTCGGTCATTCGGGCCGTTGGTACCGGACCAGATATATAATCACAAGGGCGTACCTCTGAAGAATAAACTCAGCAAAAAATGAACATACGGTACGCCATAAACTAATCACGTCGGTCGACCGTTGGAACGTGGCATTTTTTGTTGGCTGACATCTCTATTTTCACTTTCAGTCAATCTAACTGAAAATTAATCAGCGCCTTTACTCGGAAACGCTGCATCTATGCCTTCACATCGAGAGGAGTATCAGTCGCTTTCGGCACGAAATTTAATCCAATCTGATCAGGATTCTCTCGGTCGGTTGCTTCATTTGGAAAAGAAGCTACAGGTTTAATCAAGTGAACGAAAATGTTAAATAAAACTGATCAATTCCACGGTGGTGTCTCCAATTTCTCCGGGACTAGTCTCGCACAAGTACCGTACCATCGCGGTGTACGATCCCTGCATTCATTTGTGCTGCGATCTTGTTGCCTGCAGATAAATTTCTGATTGGGTGTTTTAAGTTGATAGACGTAACAACATTAGTACTGACAGATTAAACATGGCTGCGTTTCATGTGATTTTGCAGTCTCTAGGGAAGAGTGCAGTGGTTGCTACGTATTTTCCTCCCTAAAAGCTCTGAAACTGTCCTGGTGAATGGTCAAGTAACAGGCTATCTCGCATATTAGGCCTATTGGTCGATTCGAATGACAGTTCAATTTCCATGCACGTCTGTAAGCCAAGACTTTCTGACTTGCAGCACATCGACAACAGTGCCTCTGCAGCCTTACACTCAATAATTCAGTGGTATCGGGGTGCCAAAGTCGGTTTCTGAACACTAGGTGTCACTACCAGTTGTTGACGAACGCGCTCGATCAACCAGCCAATGAGCGATTAGCCAATAAGAAAATGTTTCATGTTTTTCCCTAAAATGATTGGTTGATGACAGTTTGCGCCATCTAGCGTTCAGAAACATGATTAGGCCCGATCTGTGCCAGTGGTTGAGAGCGTATAACTAGTATTGAGCTCGAGGCCACTGGGGACGACTGTACTGCAGCCTATACTCGGACAGTGCTTTTGCGATTTTTCAAATTGCCATCTTGCTGCAGAGGCAAAAATGTTTACCCCCCCCCCCGACTGTTGCACTTCATTCCATTTCCACACGAACAGCAAACTTTCTCTCCCATAACGGTTTTTTCCATCGTAAGTTGAATTTGAATATTGGAACAATATCAAATTGACGAGGTCTCCTATTAGTCATCCATTGCCAGGGATTTTGCACTAATTTCTGTATTACCTCCCTGAATTGTCGTGTTTAGCAACTTAATCAAATATCGATCACTCTAAACGGCCCTAATTCAATCGCGAAAGTCTCTCTTCAATCGTCAATTATCTTCCTGTGTTTTCCCTCGCTCATTTTGGTGCGATTTATAAAGCGTTTCATCATCAAATAAATTAATCAAATAAATTAATTTTACTAAAAAATATCGCGTGGCTGAATGCAGAGCGACGCCTCCGTCAGGACGGCTGGATCGTCGTCTAACAGTTTTTTCCCGTGAAATCGGGTCAGCAACCTCAGACGACACCGCCCACTTCCAGGATAGGACACAATGCCATCCAAAGTTTCAATCACTGTCCTGTCGTCATTCTGTGGTTGGCTCACCTCGATCTGCCGCGCAATCACACATGAATATACAGTATATAGTGCAATGGCAGGAGGAGGGACAGATTTAATTAAGATGCGGCGGGGAGGGAAAGGCGGGTAAATCACAACCCCCGTTTCCAAACTGACGTAACCATGCATGCAGTATCGTGAGACCGCTAAATGTGACGTAATCAATGCAGACACGATCACGTGACTCATTGGCGTGCTTCAAAATCAAGAATAGCCCACTTGCGGGATGGCAGACGCGCGAAGCAGCCAGCGTCCTCATGCCGCGGTGCCCTGAAAACCCCCCAATTTTTAGCTGATTGCAGGCAGGTAAATTCGCAGAATTCAATGCGAACGTGTAGGCAATGTCAATTTGTCTTTGCTACGGGCCAAAGACTTCATTTTGACTTCACTAGACCTGTTTTAATGATGGACCTAGTTTGGTCTAACCGGCCCGCCGGCGGCAAGAGTAGACTGAGTTTCGATGCAGGCATCGTGAACACCGTTTCTGATGTAAAAAAAAACACTGCAAATTCCTCGAGGTATACCATTTGAAGGGTTCATGAAGTCCGTTTTCTGGAAATTGCACCGATAGTGAGTCCCTGGGCGGAATTCTAATTTGAAACTCAGCGCAAAAGTTAATATAAAACGCCAATGAAAAACCTGTTGCGTCCAGCGATCAACAATGACTGCTCTATTGGGATACACTGTTTCATGTACAAATGACAACGTCTCGGCTTCAGTGTACTCGGCGGCGCATCCATTTCGTTGGTGCAGTGAAATTGCTGGTTAAAACTACTGTCATGACTTTTTAGGCCCTCTAATCCATTTTGACATGGATCAGTAACAAGTCGTACCGTATTCTTCATTCCAGATTCATGCTGCAGATTTGGTGAGGTGAGACAAGCCTTGTGGCCACCGAGATAATCTGCTCTGTAACTTAGTCCTGCTCCAAAGAAACCAAGCGGTGTTAACTGAATTGGAGTTGTGATACAGTTACAACAGAATGTCAAAGTGGCCTGAAGATTTAAGTCCTCACTGAAGACATGTGGAAACTGGTAAGAACATTTTGAATAATTTATTCTCACTCTATGATCTGTCTGACCCTTTGCATTGTAGGCCCTGATGGGGAGCACCAGTTGATTCATGCTGTGCAAGTTACGGTACATGGTGAGCTTGGCTGTAGATTCAAGTGTTACTAGGCCTTTTGACTTGAGGGAAGGTTAGGCCTAGATCTTGAGCCTGATCCTAGTGCACCAAAACTGGGCCTAGACCATGAGCCTGATCCTAGTCCTATAGTGTACCAAAACTCAACAGTCAAACCAGTGAAATGAAAAACAAGCCCCACACACTTTCTGGTGAGCTACTGTAAGGATGGAGTCAGCTTGCTTTATCTGTCAACTTTGGAAGCACAATTTATTAGCAAGGTAAGTCAACAATCAGGGGGCCAGGCCTACAAGTGGTGAAATATCGTTTGGAAATAAGTACTTGGTTGTGTAATGTGTTGTGCATGCATGTGTACATGGTGTAGGCCTACAACTGCACAGTGGTAGTGTTGACTCCCAATGTAACCAAATCTGTCAACTGGGAGTTGAAATAATAACCACTTTTGCTGCTGATACTCAACGTTCTTAAAAGGATGTGCACCTGAAAATCCGAGAGCTATACTGGAAAAACGGGCATCAGCTTCAAGCAGCTTATTTCTCCCAGTGGTAAAACTAAAGCTTTCTCGCCAAAATTACTTCCTTGGTGCAGTAATCAAAACTGCATTAAGGCAAGCAGGCGGTGGCTCAGAAGCTCCTCGGCAAAGCAATGCTTCATGCTGCTCCTGCACCGGCTTCGTTGAGGCGGATTTCTGTCACATTCTAAAAAAGAGTGATCGACTTAAATTGAAATGGGGAGATCCAGTTAAGGAAAATAATCGTGGAGTAAATTCAATAATTCATTTGATATTTCGGCCTGTTTTGTTTTCAACTCTCTCGTGGATTTTTCACAGACAAAAAGATCCGTCGCGACGCCGTACCCAAGTCTCCACGCTGCCGATTATGTGTAGTCTGCATTTACATCTAGCCTATAGGCTAGGCCGAGTATTAGGATCTACCAACAGAAGGTTCATGTTCGTATGTCTTCTGTTTGGGACAAGGTCATCTTCCTCGCCTTGAATCCTTCCGTCAGTTGTGATGACATAATGAAATTCGGGTAATTTTGATTACGACATTTTCCAATTTTCACCACGGCCTCGATCGTGACGTTTCATGTATCTTTCCTAATCTATGGCAGTGGCATCAACGCTGAAATCATATCTTAATAGCATCCCATTGACATCCTAGTTGTTCGTCTATAATTGAATCTTGTATTCATATGATTGATACAAAAGTTACAAAATAATTCATCATTCGGGTCCAGAATTTTATATGTACAGTCGGGTTCGAAAATAATCACTTGCTTCAATGTATGCCATAATGGAAGTTACCATTATTATATCACTGGAAAATGGAGAAGTGATCGTAAGTCACAAATATCAAGGATGCATCCGTTGTGAACTGAGGGCTGTAAATCGCTGCCGCGTTGTCGCTCACAGATAACGCTTTGACAACCATCCGCAAACCCAAATGCAAGTCATAGACTCAGACAGGGTTGCAACAGGGTGTCCTACAAAGGGATGTTCTCGCCTCCCGAGGCAAAGTTACCCGTTGGACTGGGTTGCATTATCCTGGGTGGTGTGAAAATTTAGACAGGGACCAGCAAGCGGAGCCGCCCAAGGAACCCCAAAGATGAGATTTGAGGGAGGTGAATGGCGAACCACTGTATCCCTGAAAGGGTCCTCATCAGGCCAACGGATGCGCATGGTCAAATCATCAGCGTTAAGCAAGGTTCATTGGCACACGGAATTGGTCCGGTTCAGGTCCGTAAAAAATCTATCAAATGGACTTCAGCGTTGTATCCGGAAAACTAGGGGCAAACGGACAGGAAACGGATCGGATCCGTATGCCAGTGAATTAACCTTGCTTTAGAAAGGAGCGACGTACGTCGGTGATATTCCATTTACCCACTTGACAATGCAGTAATCTGACCCAAGTTGTGACATTTCATGATCTTGCGGTAATTTAGTTGGAAGCCATAATACTACACGCTGCAAGATCCTGTTCCTGCATGTCGTGATTATTTGGCCTCACTCGGACGATCTTTATCGTAAATTCCTTGAGTCCTGAGTTTGAGGTGAGCTACTGCGGTGGGGTTAGTTGCTGTCGATTGCTGAGCAGGATTTTGGCCAACGTTCCTCCATACCTCGAAATGACTCATCTGAGAGTCTTCACTCCTGGTTTATCGTCTGCTGCTGGTCTACAATCAATTCTTCTGTCTGTCTTTAGAATTGGAATCGACACGACGAAGCAGTTTGGTTCTATATCTTGTCGCCAGAGGGCTGGACAAGAGAACGATGTCTTCAGCATGTCGAAACTTGCTTTATTTCCTTCGGCCGACGTTTCAATCTCGCCGACCAGTCCGAAATGTCGCTCTTCCGCTCTTTTACCTTCCAATTCCAATCAGGGGGTTTTCTGTGGTTCTCTTTTTGTCGCTAGAGCGCTTTCAAGCTTCCTTACCCTGGCCAGCGTTCTATTGTTTGTCGCCGACCAATCAAAAAGTCGCTTTTTCGGCAGGATTTAGAACTCGTTGGTCAAAATCATCCAGACACATTGCTTACTCTTGTGAAGTGACGTTTGACCACTCATCATGTATTCCACACACGGCAAATAATTGACAATATAATGATCATGTTGACATCAACTTGGTATATTCATCCGCTCATGGCACCTTGGGTTTAGGACAATTAGCGCACGGCCAGATCACGCCACTGAGATGATTGGGCCAATTTAGTCCTATTCGTTGACCGTCCTCTCTTGAGATCAGACGATGAGACTTCATTACTAATGACGTATAAATCAGTGTACAAATATTGGTCCCCTTGACTCGCCGTTGGTCAACAACATTTACCGGGTAGATGTCCTGATGCGGTTTGTGAGGAGAATGGTCTGGTTCCCGCTAACTGTATCAGTATAATTGGAGTCGGGGCCGTCCTGTTCGTCGTCCAAGTCCTCTGCTCGGGCTAGAGATGCTAAAGAAACAAGCATTTTGTCAGAGTGGTTGCATCTGGCTTGTGTTGTGCGGTGCTAAAAAGGTCCGTTGAGATTCGTCACGCCACATGATGAACCGGACGGAGTCGTCATTTACCAATTCGCGGTATTCTTTTCCGTGAAAATGGTTGATGAATCGGATTCTCGGCGCTGGAAAAACACAGGCCACAATGACAATAATTGAATGAGATGGGATTACCCAATTGAAACGGCATTTAGAGGATATTGCTTCTATCGATTCTTTGGCTTCGATTGGTTTTTCGAGTCTGGTGTCACAGTTAGCGAGGTGTGAATGAAAGGAGTGTGTACATATGCTCTTCAGAAGAGGCCAAGCCTTATTGAGCAGTGAAATACTTCAAATGAGCCGCAACGTTTCAATGCGGACATTCGTAAACAGGAAGTGACGTCATTTTTGCGGCCTCGCCATCAGTCATCGAGTCGCTCCATTCATTGATTTAGATCATAACATTAAGTCGTTGAATTACTGTCAAATGGACAAAGAACTGGCCAAGGTCATTCAGAGCAGACGATAAGCCTCTGCAGCTGGCTTTATTGTCCAGGAAGATTGCTCTCAATCATTGAACGTGAGCAGAATTGATTACAAATGGTCATCCTGTTCACTAGGCCTGCATGTCCTGGGAATCGAAGTTGTTGTGTTGGCAGGAGCCACCCCGTAGGCTTGATGAGTAGACAATGAGATGACAGTGAAATTAGAAGGATTGTTCCAGAGATGAAGGGAAAATAAAGATCTCTGTGTTGAAATGGAACGTTGAATGCGATTGTACTTTTCATCATCGCGTGACCACAACCTGTGGATTCCAATTGGCCGATCCAAAGCTTTGCCGTCCAGTCAGCTGTCAGTGCCTTGAAATGCAGGGTAGCTCCAAATTTAATAATGATATAACAAAATATTCATCAAAAATTTATATTACATTGTGACAGGTCAAATTATTTTTGTCAACAGGTGGTAACACACCTACACCCGCATTCCAGTGTTACGCCACTTTATTCGCGTTCCATCCAAATTGTACCCTAGGCTTTTTTGATGGATCATGAATACCATCATTATGCCGACTAACCCTGCTCTAAATCTATACACATACATGCTCATAGAACAGCGCATAGTGATTATTAAATTACTGTGTTTTCTCGCATGTTCTGAGATTTATGAAACATGGTACTAATCGATTGGCCCAGACGAAAAGAGATGAGAATCCGACCGCCTCGGCTGTCTGAATCAATCAGACAATTAGAATGCAAGTCCCATATCATTTTGTCTGGTAATCGTAGAGAAAAGGCGCAAAATGGTTGTCTACGGTACATTACTTGCATGAACATTAGGAGTTTGCATGGAGACTGTCGCTCTTCGTGGAGTGTACATCTCCCACTGTTGCTGGCGGCGGCCGACAAGCGCCTTTCAAAGTAACCATTAATGACAATGAAGATATCACGATGTCCATCTTCATTTTTTTTAAAAACTGAAAAAACCTGTTTTTTAATGTAAACAGTATAAACACCCAATACTTCCTTTCCAAAAGCCATGTTGCAGTGCTCAAGCCATATTTGCATCAACCCATCCGCCAGAAAAGGAAAAGGAACAAATTGGTACAAACCTCTGAAAACCGAACCAATATTGCTGCCGAATGCATTTTATCCTTTAACTTATTATAATTCTGCAAAGTACATATAACAGACTGAATTTATTTACCATTCAGCGCACTAACACTGGCGGCAACCTCAAGAGAGTTATAACTAAAAAAGTGACTTTAATCTAAAATCGCTGGAGGAATGAAAATCTAATGCGACAACTGATATGGAAAACATACCTCCCACATAGAAGAGAATAGGTCGGAACTGACAGAAATATCATAGGATTTTTTTACATGTACTCTCCCTGGATTACGCTGCACAGCGTGTGTTTTTACAAACCTTTTTCCTGTACATCTGCAAGTCTGGTGGCCATGTTCTGTTCAGCTTTTATATCGCCAATCTTTTTACCAAAGTTGGCACATCGGGCTAGTTCTTGCCCCCACTCCCTCGTGTACCGTTGGAGTACATCATCTGTCTCACAACCGTCATTTTGTGGACAAGAAAAAATGAAATGACGTAAAGATATTTTGTGAATCACCAGTTAACACAGATAATAATAATAATAATAATAATTTATTTAGATTAAAAGTGCTACATTAATTAATGGTAAAACATTTTCTAAGCACTGGACATAAGTGAGACAAGAATAAAACATATATGTACAAGTAAATCAGTGAAACGTTTTCTTAAAAATGTAAGTTTTAAGGTTTTTCTTAAAAGTGTGTTTGCTCGAGGCGGCGCGCAGAGCACAAGGCAGCTCGTTCCAGAGTTTGGGCCCCAANCATATCGTGTTGCCAACAAACGAAGCTATGAAAACAGTTTGGATGCTTTTTGAGTACCCTGAAACTTCTAGCGCAGCCTTCATCATAGCTATTCTATCTGTGATATTCACAGTTATCTCTATCATCCTTTTCTGTGTGGAAACCTTGCCTGTTTTTGCAACTACGCATTGCGTTGAAGGAGAAAGTCCCAACTTCCTTGATCCCTTTTTCATCATTGAAACCATATGCACAGCTTGGTTCACTTTGGAGGCAGTCATTCGCTTCATATCGTGCCCTGGTAAAATCAGATTCTTCAAGGATTTCAAAAACATCGTGGATATCATGGCGGTTGTACCCTACTATGTCACGTTAGGTAATGTGCTTATAAGCTTCAGCTGCGAGCGGGCAAAATCTAGCGCTTCGCTTGCATTCCTTAGGGTCATACGTCTTGTCAGAATATTCAAATTAACCAAACATTCGGCTGGATTACAAGTTCTGGTGTTAACTTTCAAGGCCAGTGCGGAGGGCCTTGGACTCTTCCTCGTTGCTTTAATGGTTTGCATCCTTGTTTTTTCAAGTGCAATCTACTATTGTGAAGTTGGGACGGAAAATTCAAAGATTGAAAGCATTCCGGATGGGTTTTGGTGGGCGGTGATAACCATGACCACTGTTGGATACGGTGACAAGTACCCGGAAGGCCCGTGGGGTAAGCTCGTCGGTTCTCTTTGTGCTTTAGCTGGCGTGCTTACTCTGGCCATCCCCGTACCTATCATTACTGAAAACTTCAACAAATTCTACACCCACAAAACAGGCCGTGGACGCAGCCATTAACCCCTGGTATGTACATATAGGTCTTATTCTAGCACAATCAGCGTCTTTCCAGTCTTTGAAAAGCCGTCTTACGCCAACGTCTTCTAGGGTTTTGACATCCAAAGTATTCTGACATGCAGTTTTACCTCTCGTTCAACAACAGTACCTAATAGTTTCAACTGAAGTGACTCCAAACTATCCTAGTTGTAGCTTGCCTCCATATCCCACTCTTGTTTGTTGAGCTTTGCCTCCACTTGTACTTATACACTATACTTACTACAGCTGCAGTGGAGTTCCATGGGGACAGTACATAGCTTTTGTAGCAAAGAAACCCAAACCGGGGATTCACTGCAGACATTTTCCCCGTCCAATGCAGTTTTCTTATACGTGCAGTTGACATGACGACGACTCAAAACGTCTACCTTAGACCTGACAAAAAAAGTCACTTTCTCCGGTTTTTACTCTGGTCCAGTGCAACAGGCATAGCTATACAATGTAGGGTGGAGTCACGGATCTGGGAACTAACTTCAGCAGATTACTACGCACCAAAATAGTCACGTGGTGGTTTGTTGGTAAAGCAAAATGGATGACAATTATACGTAGAGGCAGGCTTCAGACCATTTTGACAATGTTGCTCAGCCATACTTATCAATCATATATTTATCATTGACATTAGACATAATTACTCATCTTAGGTAGAGGTTTAAGTTTGTTTTAAGTTTATATATCCTTCAGATGTTGTATTATTCAAACTTTTTTTTTCGTCTGTGGCATTTACATGTTCGCAAGTCACTTTCATGGTTGCACGTCAAGGTATAGAAACACACGCTAGCTTCACCCTGTGGGTAATTTTTTTGCTTTTTGAACGCGAACAATGTGTGTATTGACCGGCGGTGGCTGGAGGGTTCCCGGTTGACACGCAAATGGTGTTGGCATGTTTACCATTATTAGTGACTTCGTCACTTGCGTGCATGACAAACATTATGACCTATAAGAATGAATATTCAAGCGTGAATACCCATTTAGCAGTTATTTATCAATCAAATATGCAAATATTACAAGTTACAAGTAAAAATATTATTGAAAACATTTCACTTACATATAACATTTACTAGATTCACTGCAATTTAGCCATTTTATCTTTCATTCTAACCAAGACACTGCATTGCCCTATTTAGAACATGATATATTGATAACTATTATATCAACGCATTGAATATTCACCGCTTTAGACTATAGGCAAAAACACCTTTTAAGGCTCTCGAAGGATCGTAGGAATGTACTAGATTTCAGTTGTAATCTTTAGATAATACTTCAGGTACACGTATTAATCTATAACTAATTGAAACCTTTCAAATTCTGCCTCTTGCGGTCTTAGAAATCTTGTTAACAACTTCTTAATCTCTACCCAGTCAGGCGCACCGTGCCATGAGTATGTCGCTCCCTGTGTTGATATTCTTCCCGTTGGCTCATCTTTAATAACGACGTGCATTACAACAACCATGTACGTACATTGCGCAAGACTGGCAAATCTAGTATCGTGGTTGATGTAAACAACCGACTTTGTCACCGCTTTCTCTTCGTACGATGTCGTCTGCCAAATTTCTCAGCTTTAGGGGGAAATTTATCGCATAATGATTTGGAACTAAATAATTTTAAGCTCTAGGCTCACTGCTTGGTGCCTCAAAATATAATGCTATGTGAGGGGTTCCTTGTATCAAAAACTCAGAAAGTATCCCGACCAGTTCCTGAAAAATATTGGCTGATCTTTATAAAAGTTAGCAAATGCTTTTAATTAAGATTTGCACAGCGAGGTCCAATGTAAATGTTCCACAAAACTTGAAGTAAACGCATTTGCCATTGTATCCAATATACAAATTTCAAATTCAAATTTCAAATTTATTAGTTTATTGTTCCGTATAAAATATACATTTCATTTTGGAAGAAATACAATAAACTGTGCTGATGGGTGCAAATAGGTAAAGAAGAGATGGAGAAAAGACAAGCAGCAGAGGATCTGTCTATAGGAATGTAGGCCTACCTCTGCTGCACAGTGTGACAGGGAGTGTATACATGTGACACGTGAAGGAGTGGGCGTCTGATCACGTCGGCCTATTGTCGACGTTTTTTTGTATGTTTTCGTCTTTACATGACGCAGGACGGATGTCGCTGATGATAAGCACGTATATTACTATTCATCAACTGCTCGATTTGCCGTCAGAACAAATGATCGAACAGCAGTCCCCCAGGTTAACAAAGAATACCAATGAATAGTTTAAAAATTTAATACAATTGAGCCTGGTCGTGTATTGATTGACACTTATTCATTTCCTTTCTACAATTGCGCAAATTGATAAAAATAACCAAGACAAATACACTGCATGCAAAAATTTGGGTAATCAATAATCATTAATGCATTTTATAAAAAAGTCGTTTTTTATTCGCTTAAGGGCTCCGCACACTAGCGACTAAATTGAGGCGACCAGCGAGGCGACTGTCGACTACGACGTCGCAGGCGATAATCGCCTGTGAAGTCGCTGAGCTATGTCGCACGCGACAATTTCCTAGGACGATCCGCAAAGGGGCGACTATTTTGCTGGAGACGGTCGCAGTAGCAGTGGACTGGGCCAAGCGACCAAAAGTTCAACATGTTGAACTTTCGGTCGCTTGGTTGCCGCTGTCTTGCATTGTCCTTTTGTCCACTATTTCCGACGGTAAAACTGGCCAATCAGGAAACGTTCCACCGGTCACCTGACAATGTGCACGTGCTCAACACGCACAGATCTTTCTTGGTCGCTCATGTAGTCGGCAAGTGAATGTGTTTGCAACGAAGCGATCACTGAAGCGATTATGTAAAGAGACCAGTCGGAGGGACTCACCGCGCGACCAAATTGTGTAATTCAGTCGCGTAACAATCTGCCGCAAAGAGGAGACCAAAAGGTAAAAATGTTGAGTCGCTGGCCTGGTCGCAAGGCCGATCGCCCAGAAAATCGCTCGAAAAATCGCTAGTGTGCGGAGCCCTTTAGCTGTTACACACTAGAAGGTACGGTGTGGGTAACAGGGATCAAAGTCCCCCTGGAATCAAAGTCCGGTCTTATTGTTCAGGGAGGGATTACAATATGGCTATGGAGACCATGACCATTCGAATATAACCTTACAATAGCGGGCTATTGTTTGGCGGACTTTTCCTAGGACGTTGATTCCTGTCACACCTGGTTTATTCAAATTGTTGGTCAAGAGTTACCGGCGAATCAGCAAAAGGGCCTACAGCTGTAGTGGATGAATTTAGACCTACACTCTTGCCATGTCCTGACTCATCTTGCCATTATTCTAAGATTCTGAATCATCGTGTCACAGCTGTAACATATGCATTGCAATGTACTCGATAAAAGTTCACAAGTTCACAATCCCGAAGTTAGAGTGTGCCGAACCCGTCGTGAAAATGCGTGGCAAGTTGTGCAGACAGCATCCGCCGCCATGACCCTCGATTTCGATCAGACGGGGATATTTTGTTACGTGTATACATGTACTTTGGATAGAAAGTCTGTAATAAGATGTGATTATTGTTCGTAAAATATCACTTCGTAAGTAATGAGCTCTTGTGCCTGTCTCGGGAGACTGTAACTGAGCCACACCTGACGCCATTTTGTTCATGTGACCTTTGGAACTCTATCCTCATTGGCTATCACGTCACAGTGAGGTGATAACTAGATTTTGATTGGCTAGGATTCGTTGCTATGTCTGGGGTCGGAAATCACACTCGACCTTCTATCACGCCAACACGATTTGCTTCATAGCACCAAATCGCAACCCTGCAATCTGTGTTTGACCAGCTACAGCCCTTTGGGCAGTACAAGGACCACGGCCACATGACATCAAGGATGGGACTATTAGTTCTTGATATGCACACCATCAAACTCTGTTTTTGCCTTTGCACCTTGTGGACACCAAGTGTTCAGCTGGCTTAATACCAGTGGATGCGGGCTTTGTGTATGCTGTCCACACCAAACTGATGCTGGTAGCCTATAAAATGCATAATTCATTCGACAGGTTCGGCCTGTCGGTACCTCGAGACCAATTCACTAAACACTTGCCAAGTGAAAGGTTACGAACTCCATGAACTCCCATGACTATATGTCGTTTGAAGGACT
This sequence comes from Notospermus geniculatus, assembly GCA_002633025.1. NCBI lineage: Eukaryota > Metazoa > Nemertea > Pilidiophora > Heteronemertea > Lineidae > Notospermus > Notospermus geniculatus. The sequence continues at coordinate 88,308 of NMRB01001126.1, read as the reverse complement.
CTTCTCTGTAGAATGGCATTCCACGTGATACTGGCCCGGTGTAAGGCTGAGTTTACATCGAGGCACACGCGGTACGAACACGCAGGCGAACAAAGGTTTCATGGGGATGAATCCTCTGTGAAGCCATTGTTCGCCTGCGTGTTCGTGTCGCGTGTGCCTCGATGTAAACTCAGCCCGTGACATCATACATGTAAGTTGATCAAACTGCAACTGTCTCCGTAGTTGTACAGTTTAGTTGGTGGCCTATATCGCTTGACTCTGGGGCTTCCGTCGACGTATCAGACGTACAGTTACCAACTCTGGTGAAATTGGTACTACCACCCCTTTTAGTGCTAAACCTCTGGGTCTGATATACAGATACATATACATCCTTAACGACATTTCATCATCAGAGCCAGTGGCATGGCCCCTTTGTATCCATCATATCAGATGACTTGTACATTTCTAGTCGCACTCGGGTAATTCATAGGCGCACCGTCACACTGATATCCATTTATCGCTGAACAATGGCAAATGTCTTGGGATGAACGGTACATAAAAAACATTGCCGATGATAGGCGAGAAAGGAGATATCGTTGCAAGCCAGAGCTGTTCTTTTTCTAAAACATTTTTTTTATAAAGCGTAGGAGAATGTCATCCCACGCGGAACACAGGTCATGCTTTAGGACTAGGCTTTAATTTTACACCTGCGAACGACATCCTCCCCAAGCAGGGGTTTTTACCTCCCTTCTGTTCATCCATTCAGTTTGTGTGCAAACGTATGAGGAGCAAGACCCTGCTATGGGCGGGTGCGAACGAAATCTAGGGAACTTAACGAATCCAATTATGTTAGTTTCCTGTATTTCGACGACTCGAAATGTAACCCTTTGCCTCGAACTAACTTTCTCCGATTCTAGCCCCAAAGGGCTGATAATCTTCGTGGCAATACTCCTTGGCAAGCCTGAAACATGAAATTTGATATTGGCAGAAAAAGATTTTTCTGTTTTTAGGAATGTAAAAAAAACTCTGCCTCACTGTGAACACGATCAGTGATTCCCAAGTGACGTTGATACTGATGAACGAACTTCATTGCTTACAAAGTCGCCCTGGTAGGCCTACATAACATTACTTTGAGTTGATTGACTAAGGATTGTAAAGGTACGCTATAGACAGACACCAGACACTGGAGTAAATTCGGGGATGTGGGGAAAAACTGCTAAAGGTAGATAGCATGGATGTTATCTTGCCAGAGGATGGTGCTGTGGTGCATTACTTTACCTTTGACGCAGCCTCAGTGAACAGACAATAAGATTTTCAACGTTGCCAATATACTCGTCCTGATATGGAAAAACCTGTGCTCCGAGCGTGATCTGCAATTTGCACGCTCGCCTGCCTTAAAACTCACAGCACACAAGACAATATTTATTGCTAATTCAAAGTAATCCCACAATAAATAGAACAGCCGAGCCAAAGTGCTCCATTGTTATCATTCACTGACTTGGCTTATAATAGGGCTTTCATTCACTGTCACAGCTAACATTTGTCCCAAGGATCTGTGACAGGAATCAGCGTCCGTGGGATGCAGATCCACCAAACAATAGGCCGCTATTGTAAGGTTACATTCGAATGGCCATGATCTCTCTAGCCATATATTCTAATCCCTCACTGAACAACCCGACTTTGATTTCCAGGGGGACTTGGATTCCTTTCACACCTGTTGTCCCTTACTGCCCGTTTCATTGCCAGCAAGAAATTTGCCTCGTGTGCGGATGTAACATGTTTGAGTTTCCATTGCTCATTGCTCACGGTAAGCAATGGCATTGCCTCGTGTGCGTTGAAAAGCAGTGCGCCACAAAATTACTTTTGGTAGTTGCTGGCAATGAGCAATAACATTGGCTCGTGTGCGTCGAGTTTAGTTTCCCTTCTGTCCGCAAGATAATCTTCCCTCATCTTGAGAGAAGACACGCAGGACGGTCCCGGAAATCGATTGTTTCGCGGCACTAGATTCATTCGTTTACATACAGAGGGCAATAGCAGTTAGAAGTCAATAGTATTTGAAATGCATTGACGAAGTTTGTACACCACTGTGTAATGTACCAAAGAATGTATAGGGGGCCTACATAAATACTCAATGCATAGGCCTAATTTGTTTTTGTTCATCTGCTTGTTGGCTCATCATAGTTAGACCAGCTTGGTGCTGCAGTGTGGCAGCACACCATTTACCCTTCTCCAATTTGAACAGTTCACGTGTACAATACATGACACATCTGATTTCTAGACGGCGTGCCGTAAGATAAAAAGCAACCACCTTTCTTCCCGGAGGCCTAATGCCTGGCTTTCACTGACGCTACGAATGTCCCGAATCGCCCCGAATCTGAAATTTTCCAATTCGTGGTTACATGTAGAAGTCAATAGTATTTGAAATGCATTGACGAAGTTTGTACAACTATGTAATGTACCAAAGAATGTATACGCAATACTCAATCAACGCATGATTTTTTTAAGTTCATCTGCTTGTTGGCTCCTCATAGTGAGACCAGCTTGGTGCTGCAGTGCGGCAGCACACCATTTACCCTTCTCCAATTTGAACAGTTCACCTGTACAATACATGACACATCTGATTTCTAGACGGCGTGCCATAAGATAAAAAGCAACCACCTTTTCTTCCCGGAGGCCTAAAGCGAAACCATTTTGATCGTAACGAAGACGTACCTGTCTGTAGCCATACGGCACAAAAAAAAAATTGCCGCTGCTTCTATTCCTGTCCGTCTCCTCGCTTTCCCGAATATAAAGGGAGTTCTGGCAAATACCGTATTCAGGCCCGTAATTATTTTTCAGCCCCGCATGTGTTCTACGATTGAGCATTGTTAATTTAGAAATCAAACGATAAACGTTACATGTAACTTTACGACAACGTTATTTTTTGTACCGAAAATGCAATATATATACTGGTGAATTCGCAGTGTGAAAAATAACGTTGTCGTAAAGTACGTTTATCGTTTGATTTCTTAAACTCCCTATGCCTACCAAGCTCTACGTAACCCCTGTGTCCGGCCTACGAAATGACATAAGGTCTCGTTAGATTGTAGAGCCAGCAATGGAAGAGGGTATTGGCGAGGACTCCCTGTGCCAATTCAAAACGCCTTCTTCAAATTGGCAGTTTCAGTTCAGTAGCATTGGTGGGGCGATGCAAATTCGATATGATCTGACGGATGACTAACAGTCGTTGAGGGAGCTTGTGTTGTGAAGTACGTTTAAAAGACAACAACCGAAAGCAATCAGCTGTAAAAGCAGCCTCTACCACATGTGGAATGCTGTAGGTATGGCAACCAGCCGCCAAAGTACCAGCACACTATGGAAGGCTTTGGAGTTGCCATCCATATGCCGGCTGCCGTTCATTCCCAAAAACCGGTCGGTATTCACCCCTCCGATTCCCCGTCTAGACCTCCATCGTCTGCTTCGGGTCCCATGTGTGCCTGGCTGACAATTTAAGTACCGTCCGCACACTTTTTTGCTCTGATCTAATTTGTCGGGAAGCCAAGCGAGAGAATTGAACAGATCGATTTGATTGTGCCGTTACTTTGGGATTTATTAGGTGAATGCCCGAATTCTTGACGCTGTCTAGGTTTAGATCAGTGTTGTCATCACTTCGTTAGGCCAGACATTCCTGCATATGAGATTACTGAAATCGTCCCGTCGGTCTCAATGATCGTTGGAAACGTCTCTAGTATGTGCAGTGTTCTCGACGGATCGTTACGTATGTCTACAAAATCTCCTTGCTTACTTTCCTGCGAGATTTCTTTCTTTTTTTTGGTTCTTAAGGCTCTCCTCCACATGAGACGCTTCTCGCGCAAGTTGGCTCTCTAATGGGCAAATCAGACGTTGGAAATTTTAGGCAGTCGTGGTGTCGTTGGTCTTAGCGGAAGTCCTCTAACGTTGAGGAGCGTCGTTTCTCTTGCGGACAGATCTCGGCGAAGTAGATTGCGTCAGCCCACTCAGAATACCCCCGGTGGAAAAAGAACACTCCAATGCTATCACACCATATCAACCTTGTCACCACTGAAGGAAACACTGTCAGATTTTGACAAGAAATGCAATTGTATTGGAAATTGTGACAGCGCCACATTTAACTGTGTCGATTTTTTGACTTCCTTAAAATCACAGAGCAGTTGTTGATGACAAGATGTGTTATCTTATTGTAAGAAGTGGCATAACAACAGCATTTCAGTCCCAAGTGAACAAGATGTAAAGAACAATCACGAAGAAGGGGGAACAGCTTGTCGGGCGACCGCCTACACAAGCAACAGCTTCTGAACGCCATGATTCGACGAATCAGTCGGCGACCTCTAGCCCCGAGGACCGTTTTGTAGACATAGCCAGTAGAATTCGCCGTTGAATATTTCACTCATTGATTACGGCACACCACACTCTTCTGTTCCGTCTACTGTTTCACGGGATTTGCAAAAAGGTATAATGATGGCGTTGGCATGAGGAGCCTTTACCCTTGGGGACTGCAATAGAGCCATGAATATCTCGAGAAAATTATGGCGAATGTTGGAAAACTTGCACGTAGCCGTCTTTGTCATGGTTACCGATCGAAAATTGAATTGCTGCTTTAAAGTGAAAACCAGTTCTAAGAAAGCCCGAATCTGCAAACAGTTGACGCTGCAGACTAAAGAAGCAGTTCGAGTTCGCTGTTGGTAAAAGTGTTTTTCACATTGAACTGGCCAAAGGTACAATGTACTTAGTTGAACTCAGGAATGTGACCAGATCACATTTACCAAGAGGTAGTAGTGTTGCACAACACTGACTTGAAAACAGATTATAGCTCTTTCATGGTGTCAGCCAAAGCTGGTCAGTCATGACACTGGCTGTTGAGGGTTGTGCAACATTATTATTTGTCATCATGCCATTACAGTTTGGCCAGTTCAATGTGAAAAACACCATAGAGTGAATCCTTCAATGCCTCAGGCATGACCAATATTTGCAAAAGCCTGCTTTCTCCAAAGCTTTGACATGTTTGAGGTGAACGGATATGATAGCCTATGTGGGTTGTAAGAGTAGAGCTCGGACTTACTCAGACTGAGTTTACCTTCCAAGCATTGTGGGTTGCTGTGTTAATTTCAAAGCCTTTTGACAAGAAGGGTATCACATGATAAGAAGTGCATCACATGATGTATCAGGTCCGACTGGGAGTAGAAATCGCAGCTTCAAAGCGCTGGAATTTCCACAGCGTCACTCGGCCAGGTCTGACCATAATGCCTTCGAACTACCATACCGAAAACATCGGCTTGGGTCTTTGGCATTTGGTCACGAGAAGTCATTGTACTTTCAAATTCATCCTAACTACCATTCCCGTAGCCTGTGGCATGTTGCCATGTTCGCAGTTCCGATGGCATTATATGCCCTGCCGGTTCAGTTATGTCTAAAATGGTTATTGCAAAATAACCTTTGGCTGTAGACGGGAATATGTAGTTTACAATATATCAAGCAATTCTGCAATGAACTAAGTAATAAAACATCTTTTTTCCCATTTGATGGAGAATAATGTCGAAAATGATGTGCAAACATCCTTATAAACACAGATGATGATGCTCCGTGCCATTGGCGAAGGCCATCTATCATCGACTAGTTAATTCGTCCGGATTTAGTGTCCACCAAGCCTCCGTAAATTTGACTCGGCCATCCATCTATCTGTGGCTAAAGCACACAGTAAAATGACAGGGACAATCCGCGCCTTTGTGAATATGGTTCGTTGGTTCCACTACCACCATTCCGTGGGGAAAGGATCGTGAACCAGTCGAGGTTCATCGTGAACCGTCAGGGTCTACGTCCTGTTGTTATGTATGGCGTTGTTTTGGCTTTTTTGCAAACACGTGTACTTTTTTTTGTCCTACCGATTCGTTTCAACCATCCCTCAAATTTAGATGCTATGATGTGCAGGCTATTAAAAGTAGACCCTAAGCAAGCTGAGTAAGCCGTCATTAGATGTGTAGGCGTGAGGTTGATGAAGACTACACTAGACCTCACAACATTAATGCATTAGTCTGCATGATGATTTCGATGCTTACGATGTACAGGCTCAGAGTAGGCCCTGAGCAAGTTGGTGTAAGCAGTGCGGAGGCGTGTGTTGAGGAGTGCACTACCAGTATACCTCACAAAATTGNTCCGATTAGGTTTGAACATTACACAACGGTTATCTCATATCAAATTCTTCAGTTAGCCGACGTGCAAAACAAAACTGACGAGTAGCAGACCCTTTAACCTCGAAATCAACAAGCCACCATTTTGTGATTCAGGTCTGCGACTGGCAACCAGGCACCAAGATTGAAATCGATCAGAGCCACCCATGAGCCCCGACAGAGAGTACTTCAAAATTAGTTCTGCTTCTTAACTCAGATGGCATTGAGTTACACTCCAAATGTGATCAATGCCTATTTGGTATCTAGTAGCGACTCTGCAAGCCAAGTGAAGAACGGCTGCCGCTTTCAGTATCTTTTTTTCGCGGCGAGGACGGATGTGGTGTTTCTGTGAGACGCAAACAACGAACGCATGTTATTCCGGTATACCTTGTATTGACGTCACGAGTTACCTGGTATTACCTACATGTACCTTTCAATCAGGCGGTAAATTACGTCATGGAGTTTTATCCAATACCAAAGGCGATAAAACGGCGCGAATTCCGGAAATCACGGTGACAAAGAGGAAACTCTTGCAGCGTCCTCTACGAGAGTTATAAGAAAACGCCTCCAATGATTTTGTGTCATGTTTCATCTCATCTCGGCTTGCTCAATAGTAATTTGAAGTACTTCTTATAAGGAGGTCTTGATGTGCCAGAACTTTATATTACTCTGTGGAATGGCTTCAGCAATTGGTTGGGCGTGCTTGCAATGTTTTCTCATCAGCGAACCGCGGCGCGGTACCGCGGGACTCGGTCCTATTGTTTTCATTTGATATATGTTCATTGTTCTCTCTGATATATGAACATTGTTTTAACTTTTTCCGAATTTAATATCGGCAATTGGAATAGGGACTCGGGAGCTTGGCAACTGAATGATTACATATGTATGAGTCAAGCGGGCGACTGGTTGCATTTCGTGTGCGGGTGTGGTATACATTTTGGCATCATACAAATCAGGACTTACCGAATCGATACCCCTCAGCTCAGCAGCGCATGGTGCCTATAGCTGGCATTTAGCGGTCGCGGTTACTGTGATGCACAGCTAACTCACTTTGGACTATGCAGACACATTGGAGCGGTAAGCGGCGCTATTCACGATGGGCAGTTAAATCGTTTAAGGCTTGAATATGATGGCCGTACCTGCGGTCATGTCTGGGGCAAGAGGTGGCGGTGGATACCATGCAAATAACTCAAGAATGGAGGATAACGACTACGTTGCTTATCAGAACTCGGACCAGTTACGCACAAGCAGTAACCACGTTCACCATTCCAAGGTGAAAGTTCGCGGGAAGAATTCCAAGCCGTCGGTCACATGGGCAGGAAGTTCTAAAGCTATCGAACCGGAGGTCAACCATGATTGCAAAGTCTCCGGATGTGAACGAATGAGTGTGAACGTCAGTGGCATGTATTACGAAACACGCGTTGGGGTCTTCAACCGTCATCCGACCACATTACTCGGGGATCCTAACAAAAGGAAAAAATACTACGATAAGAAACGGAAGGAGTACTTCTTTGATCGCCATCGGCCAACTTTCGAGGCGATCTTCAACTATTACCAGTATGGTGGCAAGCTTCACCGGCCACCAACTGTCTCTGACGACATCTTCCTAACCGAGGTAGAGTTCTTCGAAATAGAAAAAGAAGTTGTCAAGGAGTACATGGAAAACGAAGGCTACACGGATGAAATAATAGTGTTACCAACAAATGAGGCATTAAAGACACTATGGATGCTTTTTGAGTACCCTGAAACGTCGAGCGCAGCCTTCATTGTTGCTGTTCTATCTGTGATATTCACAGTTGTTTCCATCATCCTTTTCTGCGTGGAAACCTTGCCTGCTTTCTCCGAATCGCACTGCATCGAAGGTCAGGGTCCTAACTTTCTCGATCCCTTCTTTATCATGGAAACTTTATGCACGGCCTGGTTCACTCTAGAAGCAGTCTTCCGTTTCATCGCCTGTCCAAGTAAATTTGGATTTTTCAAGGATTTTAAAAACTGGGTGGACATCCTTGCTGTGGTGCCATACTACGTTACCCTGTCCAACGTGCTTTTCAGCTTCAGTTGTGAAGGAGCCAAGTCAAGTGCCTCCCTTTCCTTCTTAAGGGTGGTTCGTCTCATTAGAATATTCAAATTAACGAAGCATTCAGCTGGATTACAGGTTCTTGCCCACACGTTCCGTGCAAGCGCGGAGGGCCTTGGCTTATTTCTTGTCGCACTTATCATCTGTGTACTACTCTTCTCAAGCGTCATCTACTATTGCGAAATTGGCATCGATGACCACACCGAAGAACAAATCTCCAGCATTCCCGACGGCTTCTGGTGGGCTGTCATCACAATGACCACGGTAGGATACGGCGACAAGTACCCGAAAGGGCCTCTTGGGAAGGTCATCGGATCGTTATGTGCTCTTGCTGGTGTACTTACACTAGCAATCCCCGTACCAATCATTACAGAAAACTTCAACAAATTTTACACCCACAAAACAGGACGGGGACGAAGTGCATAAGGCACGTACGTATTTCTTCTTTCTAAAGCAAGTGACATGCCTTTCGCGTTTCCTCTTTCCTATTCCCCGTGTTACTATGAATACGCGCATTCTGGTATTTACTGGAGCAGATTCGTTTAATTATACATCATTTGGGAGACATTCTTACGAATTTCTAAGTGTTTCTCCGATATGGCACATTCACTCAACGAATACAACTTCACGTCTTCAATAGTCACTTAAGCTCTCCTTATAGAAAATATGCATATACAACATACTGTTCCTGTTCATCAAAAATGGATTTCTCTTCCCTGTATATAATGTACATATATACCGAGTAGGTTAGAACCTTGCAACGAAATGAAAAAAAAAACGCTGTAATCAATAACACTCTTGTGGTAAACATAGTACCGCTAGTTGATATTTTTCGAAAACTGCATTTTAGATGGTATCTTCATTCTAGTCTGTTTTTGTCAATTTGCATATCGTGAATATTCGTACATGTATTTGACTGGCGTATTCCCTATTCTTCTTGCTAGTTTTGAGGTATATGCCAATAATAGAACATTTTGCTCAATGATGCATGTCGTGATGACGACGGTTTCGTCCACGATTCAGAAATGTTCACAAATTTGTCATTTCGTCGTCAGCGTTTCGAACACTTCCATCTTCTTCCATCTAACTTTTGGTCTTTTTTTACCACAAGTCAATTTTACATCGAACCTTCAGAATCTTGCTTGTACAAACATCTTCCCAACCTTTTCTCACTCTGAGGTCCCACATTTCAGTCTTAATCTTCGAAAATAGTCGATTTGCCCGTATACTCTGGGTGTCTTACGCCTGATCTTTGCCGTAGAGTTATTCCACGGTGACTTTCGAATACCTAAAATATTTATCCGATCATCTTTATGATTCACCATTTATTCCAAAGTGACTTTTACTTGTTCCTTCTTCATTCTTGAAACTACTTCTATACGTATTGCAACGATCACACAATCTCCAACCCAGCGGTACCACGACAAATCAAAGTGTCCGACCGTTGCATTGGAGACTGGGTGATCGCCTCCGCACGTCAAATTGTTGCTTAACAACCTAAATCAACGGTCATTGCAAAGCTTTGTGCAAGACTTTTCCGGTTATTTTCATTTAGTGTTACAAGCGACCAATGTATGTCACCACTTTCTCCAACGCCGTCTGCCGAATCGATAATTTCATTTCATACAATATTCTGTTTTATTTATTACTTTTGCGGAATTTAATACATCCTGTTGTAAGCACTGCTGTAGTGGTAATTTGTCCCGCTCGTATTAAAAGATCATAACGCGATAGCCAATGCACTGAACAGAATCCCCGCGGATTTCATTTGCCTTGGCATCTCTGTTTTGGCGGCCGACTGTACAAAACGGACGGCAACACACCTTTAACGTCATCCAATTTTACATGAAAACGAGAGCTGCACATCTTGTCTCCGTAACGTCGCCTCAGCAAATATTTACGTACGTTAGGCTACCTTGCTGCGCAAACGGTGTTTTTTGACAGTTAAAAATCACCCGGCCGTGATCGAGAGAAACGGAAATGATCTGGAAATAATGCGATGCTGAATCGAGTGATCGTATTCAAGATTCGCCGTGGTGCATCATAGTCACGGCTGGTTAGGCCAGTCTCTGGTGTCATATCAGTTGGATACCGTTAGACGCCTAAGATCACAAGGACTGTAAATCGGTTGATGGCTTTGGAATTTGAAGGAAAGGCTGGTCATTGCAGTCCTAACAGCGTTTCGGAAAGCTTTTTTGGCGAAAAACGCTGTTCAACGTACGGCAGTTAATTTGTCGAAATGTGCACTGTTGTCAAATGTTTTCATTAGAAAGTGCATGTTCTCGACCTTGTCAAGGTTTTCTGTAGTCCAAGAAGATGAAATCGTTTAACATCTATTATTAACCATAGAGCAAGAGCGTGTTGTACAAAAGCATCCCAGTATTACATATGCATCCACCCTTTATACAAACACGTCCATACAGCCACACAATCACATGGTCCTTGACTGATGTTATTCCTGTAACCGCATGTCCACATTTCGTGACATACAGGTTGAATTGATTTTTTAATTGCCTTCAATGGAATCCATGCAGCGCAGTCAAAAAGCACTTTCAGTATCTTTTCAGGCCCAAAATAGCTGAAAGTCACTTCATGCGATTTTCAGTTGGTTTCGATAAAAGCTAATTGAAACATAAACACGGATTTCCAACTGATGAACAAAGTAATGTTAGAAATTTGATTGAATCGGTCGATCTGATTTTTCAACATGAATTCGAATGATGACGCCATTGGAACGTCAGCTCAACGAAAAATAATGTGAATGCGAAAATACTCTTGAAAACACCCGATAGAGGGCGTCTGGCAGAACCAGGATATTCACTGGGAAAACGTGTTGGCCTGCGTGTTCACTCGCCGAACAATAAGCGTAGTGAATTGGCTAAAAAACGAATAAAAAATTCTGAAATAATACTCAGAGCAGAATTGTTTTTTAAAACCGCATCTGCTCCTGAGAGGAATTATTGGCTGCGAAAAGCTATTCTTGAAAAAACCCATAAAATGTATATATAGTATCGCGTACTTTATTATGTGCATTTGATAGATCGGCTATGAATGTCTCCCTTGGGACTATCAACAGCCAATTAGGCCAAAAGATTTGATTATATTGCGGATATCACGTCAGAAAGGACAATCTGATTCAGTACATAGCCTACTAAAGGAGTGGCGGCCATGTGTCATCGTTTTTTTCTGGGGGTCGTCGTCTTGTTACGATAAGTTCCTTTTTCGGTAACAGAGACCAAAGGGTATCTATTTGACATCCCACACTATGGGATAGAGGATGTTTGGGAATATCTATTGTAACGTATTACAGGGTATCCATAGAACAGAGATGATTTCAATAGAATAGATCAATGATCTATAACGTTCCGTATTATATCTAGAGGTTACATTATGAAATATCACAAGCATGCTGCAGTTTTTGTCAGACTGGATTAGCATAATTATGACATCATACAAAATGAAAATTTATTGCCTCACAATTGGCAATATTTCATACACCATCTATGGAAAATATTGTTAATCTCTCAGCCTTCTAATCGCTTGAAACTGTAATTAAAAAGTACCAGAGTGTTTTTCAGCTAATTGCAAATTTCGATCCACACTGGCGTGCGGTGCTCCTTCAGGAAACAGTTCCACTATGCCACCCCTTAAAACTTCTCTCTCTCATGTTCTTACACTTGACCCGTTATCAAGTCACTAATGGTGGTGAAAATTTTCAATTGGTTTAATTATGCAGCGCGGAACTTCTATTCCTTTTTTTCGGCAATTAATTAGAGTTGCCGCAACTACATGTACCAATACCCAGTTGTCGTGTTTTATGTCGTGACTTACTTCCTGGTGATAGCACACATATGTGTTCCCTTTCAATTCGAGCGGCTCTTAGGTTGTTTACTCAGAGAAGTCAAAAGAGTGACGGCATCCCATGCATACCCGTGAGAACCTTTCAGAAGTCAACTTACGTCACTGCGTTTCATCACCTTTCCCGTTACGAAATTCGGCAACCTGCATTAAAGACCTGGCGACGATTGGATGAACACTACAACTTGTAGAGTTGACTCTTATCTCAAAGAACGAACGCCGTTAAGAACACTTGGATAGTACCACAGCATCCCAGGACGGCATCTCCATCTCAGTTATCACTGGAATTACGTCATAACGACTTCTGTTCCAATTCGCTCAAATTGGCAATTTGGGATTTGGAAGAGGCAATTGGTCGGATACGAAGAAAGTTTGTTTGAAGTGAACCCTGTACGAAGGATACACGTACAGCGAGCAAGAGTGTCTTACTGTGAATATTANACAGTTAACACTACTTTTGGGTGTATGGTTAACACTACTTTTTTTACTGTGTTGGATACCGTTAGACGCCTAAGATCACAAGGACTGTAAAGCGGTTGATGCCGTTGGAATTTGAAGGAAAGGCTGGTCATTGCAGTCCTAACAGCGTTTCGGAAAGCTTTTTTGGCGAAAAACGCTGTTCAACGTACGGCAGTTAATTTGTCGAAATGTGCACTGTTGCCAAATGTTTTCATTAGAAAGTGCATGTTCTCGACCTTGTCAAGGTTTTCTGTAGTCCAAGAAGATGAAATCGTTTAACATCTATTATTAACCATAGAGCAAGAGCATCCCAGTATTACATATGCACCCACCCTTTATATAAACACGTCCATACACAGCCACACAATCACATGGTCCTTGACTGATGTTATTCCTGTAACCGCATGTCCACATTTCGTGACATACAGGTTGAATTGATTTTTTAATTGCCTTCAATGGAATCCATGCAGCGCAGTCAAAAAGCACTTTCAGTATCTTTTCAGGCCCAAAACAGCTGAAAGTCACTTGATGCGATTTTTAGTTGGTTTCGATAAAAGCTAATTGAAACATAAACACGGATTTCCAACTGATGAACAAAGAAATGTTAGAAATTTGATTGAATCGGTCGATCTGATTTTTCAACATGAATTCGAATGATGACGCCATTGGAACGTCAGCTCAACGAAAAATAATGTGAATGCGAAAATACTCTTGAAAACACCCGATAGAGGGCGTCTGGCAGAACCAGAATGTTCACTGGGAAAACGTGTATTTGGTACGTGTTCACTAGCCGAACAATAAGCGTAGTGAATTGGGTCAAAAATGAATAAAAAATTCTGAAATACTTCAGAGCAGAATTTTTTTTAAAACCGCATCTGCTCCTGAGAGGAATTATTGGCTGCGAAAAGCCATTCTTGAAAAAACCCATAAAATGTATATATAGTATCGCGTACTTTATTATGTGCATTTTATAGATCGGCTGTGAATGTCTCCCTTGGGACTATTAACAGCCAATTAGGCCAAAAGATTTGATTATATTGCGGATATCAAGTCAGAAAGGACAATCTGATTCAGTACATAGCCTACTAAAGGAGTGGCGGCCGTGTGTTATCATTTTTTCTGAGGGGTCGTCGTCTTGTTATACACTATACGATAAGTTCCTTTTTCGATAACAGAGACCAAAGGATACATGTATCTATCTATTTGACATCCCACACTATGGGATAGACGATGTTTGGGAATATCTATTGTAACGTATTAGGGTATCCATAGAACAGAGATGATTTCAATAGAATAGATCAATGATCTATAACGTTCCGTATCACTTCTTGGATCTTCTAGAAAGTGCCTGAGGAAGACCCCGATTGGGGTCGAAAATTTTGCGAAATTCAGAGACGACCTTTGTGTTATATCGTTCCGTATTAGAGGATATATTATGAAATACCACAATCATGCTGTAGTTTTTGCCAGATTAGCATAATTATGACATCATACAAAATGAAAATTTATTGCCTCACAATTGGCAATATTTCATACACTATCTATGGAAAATATTGTTAATCTCTCAGCCTTCTAATCGCTTGAAACTGTAATTAAAAAGTACCAGAGTGTTTTTCAGCTAATTGCAAATTTCGATCCACACTGGCGTGCGGTGCTCCTTCAGGAAACAGTTCCACTATGCTACCCCTTAAAACTTCTCTCTCTCATATTCTTACACTTGACCCGTTATCAAGTCACTAATGGTGGTGAAAATTTTCAATTGGTTTAATTATGCAGCGCGGAACTTCTATTCCTTTTTTTCGGCAATTAATTAGAGTTGCCGCAACTACCAATACCCAGTTGTCGTGTTTTATGTCGTGACTTACTTCCTGGTGATAGCACACATATGTGTTCCCTTTCAATTCGAGCGGCTCTTAGGTTGTTTACTCAGAGAAGTCAAAAGAGTGACGGCATCCCATGCATACCCGTGAGAACCTTTCAGAAGTCAACTTACGTCACTGCGTTTCATCACCTTTCCCGTTACGAAATTCGGCAACCTGCATTAAAGACCTGGCGACGATTGGATGAACACTACAACTTGTAGAGTTGACTCTTATCTCAAAGAACGAACGCCGTTAAGAACACTTGGATAGTACCACAGCATCCCAGGACGGCATCTCCATCTCAGTTATCACTGGAATTACGTCATAACGACTTCTGTTCCAATTCGCTCAAATTGGCAATTTGGGATTTGGAAGAGGCAATTGGTCGGATACGAAGAAAGTTTGTTTGAAGTGAACCCTGTACGAAGGATACACGTACAGCGAGCAAGAGTGTCTTACTGTGAATATTAAGCGTTTGGTACATGGCATAACAGCTACCGAATCAATATCCTCTGAAACAGCCGCGCGTGGGGCTTTGAATAGCGTTGGGTGTTGCTCAGTATAGTAACACACGGCAAGCTACGAAGACGGCTTCGGACTATGCTCTGAACAAATGAGGGGAGTGTGTATATATTCATTATGGAGTGTAACTATGGATAAGGCTCAAATATGATGGCCGTACCTGCGGTCATGTCTGGCGCAAGAGGTGGCTCCGGATATCATCCCAGCAACGCCAGGCTGGAAGATAATGACTACGTGGCTTACCAAAACTCGGAGCAGTTACGACAAAGTAGTAACCACGTCCACCACTCCAAAGTGACCAACAGGGGAAAAAACACCAAACCTTCAGTCACTTGGGCGGGAAGTTCAACCAGTGAGGAACCACTAGACCCCAATCATGATTGTAAAGCGGCAGGGTGCGAGCGCATGAGCGTCAACGTTAGCGGCATGTACTATGAGACACGCGTGGCTGTCTTCAATCGTCATCCCAGCACGTTGCTCGGGGACCCAAACAAAAGGAAAAAGTACTACGACAAGAGACGGAAGGAGTATTTCTTTGATCGTCATCGGCCAACTTTCGAGGCGATCTTCAACTATTACCAGTATGGTGGCAAGCTTCACCGACCACCAACTGTCTCTGATGACGTCTTCCTAACCGAGGTAGAGTTCTTCGAAATAGAAAAGGAGGTTGTGAAGGAGTATATGGAAAACGAAGGCTATACAGAGGAGCACATCGTTCTACCTAGAAACGAAGCTATGAAAACAGTTTGGATGCTTTTTGAGTACCCTGAAACTTCTAGCGCAGCCTTCATCATAGCTATTCTATCTGTGATATTCACAGTTATCTCTATCATCCTTTTCTGTGTGGAAACCTTGCCCGCTTTTTCCGAATCTCACTGCGTCGAAGGCCAGGGTCCCAACTTCCTTGATCCATTTTTCATCATCGAAACTTTATGCACAGCTTGGTTCACTCTAGAAGCAGTCATACGGTTTATAGCATGTCCCAGTAAATTTGGATTCTTCAAGGATTTTAAAAACTGGGTGGATATCATGGCAGTGGTGCCCTACTATGTTACCTTATTCAACGTGCTTGCTACCTTCAGCTGCGAGCGGGCAAAATCTAGCGCTTCGCTTGCATTCCTTAGGGTCATACGTCTTGTCAGAATATTTAAATTAACAAAGCATTCGGCTGGATTACAAGTTCTGGTGTTAACTTTCAAGGCCAGTGCGGAGGGCCTTGGACTCTTCCTCGTTGCTTTGATGGTTTGCATTCTCCTTTTCTCAAGCGCGATCTACTACTGCGAAATGGGGACCGAAGAGGAGGAGATCTCGAGCATTCCGGACGGCTTCTGGTGGGCTGTGATTACGATGACCACGGTAGGATACGGCGACAAGTTCCCCCAGCATCTCTGGGGAAAGATAGTCGGGTCAATCTGTGCATTAGCTGGCGTGCTCACGCTGGCCATTCCAGTTCCAATCATTACTGAAAACTTCAATAAATTCTACACTCATAAAACGGGACGCGGACGTGCCCAATAACACACGTACGTACTTCTTGATTCTTAGTAAAATGTGTCTTTCTAACTTCTATACAAATAGCTGATAATCGCACGGTTGCCTGACAGTAACTGTTACCTTTTTCCGAACCATATCCGTTTACCTATATAGTGTACCATGCAACGTATACATTCAGGATTTTAAATACTGGTGTTTTCGAACGCTCTTTTTTACCTCTTACTTACAAAAGCATTTAAACTCCTTCAGTCAAATAGAATTCAATTTGACTTGTGTATAGTGAGTGTAAATACAGTACTGTGTACATTGACCATGCAAACCAACTTGTAATTTGCTCAGATATGCATTTATAGATCACTTACATCATGTTGTCAAGAAAGTTAATGACATTTTCCCATAACATTCTTCTTCCTCTGGTAAAAGGTTTAAGTTAGTATTTTTGTATTTAGATCTTCTTTTAACAATTAGATAGTATTAGTATTTAATATTTCTGGTCCTTCTCCATGATATTGCGCACTAATGAGTATAATCATGTACTAAGATACTAAGATAGTGAGTTTGCTCAACTAGATAAAGACAACACTAAACCAATAGTCCATTATTTGTGGTTTCAAACATAAACCTCTACAAGTGCTTCTTCCAAAACTGCACTCAAAAATACATGGCCTGGTATAAACCAAAATGTTGACAAGAGAAAGTGTTGCAGATTTGCATTTCATATCATAATACAATGTATATTGCTAACATTTCACGTACAAATTTCGAATTTATAACCAAATTATACTAACGAATATTATCAGCAATGAAAACCATAATAGGTGTAGATAAATGTTTATCCTTGATTGACATAAGGATATTATCATATTGTGTTTAAGACATTTTTCCAATTTCTTCAATTTCGAAGTCAATATTTTGGCAATCATGCTGCCAGACTTCAAGCGTCTTCTACTCTAAAATTTTCAAACATTTTCAAATCCTTTCTCAGTTGATCTAAGAGCTTCCTCAAGATCATCCACTTTGGGCACTCCTTCTTCTTCTTAGTAGCCTATTCCTCCTCAAGACAGTCTCACTCAGTGACAGCCATTTTCTATGACAGTCGTAACGAAAGAAACTAGCTGCCCTGCGCAAGACTTGTCATTTGTTCTTAGTGATATAAGCGACCCATGTATGTCACCGCTTCGCTTTGTCTGGATGACGGCGTCTGCCAAATTGTTCAATCTTTTCGTGACATTCTATTTGCACAACTATTGATTTCTCTCTGACTGATTGATTTTATATCCCATGGATTTTGTCGGCTATTTCTAAATAAACTAATATGAATAACTGTCACTGTGCCTCCGAAACCTTCGATCACTAAATCTCTTCAGATTAACTGGCGTCACCCAATCATTTGCTAACATTTCATGACATCCTAACTTCATATTCATTCTATCGGTCAATATCAATGGAGCTAATGCTCTTCTGATCTTAGGATGTTCCAAGCAGCTTCTTTTTTGCCATAGCAAGTAAAAACGTCAAGAAAAACAGTCTTCCAGCCTGTCTGCTTCTAAGAAATGGGTCACATCTTGGTTTTAGTGAGTTAAAAATAAGCTTATCACACATCTCAAAACTCGAATGGGATCTAACAAGATTCTATCGACAAGATTTCCTGTTAGTTGACGTATGGCCCCAGTTATTCTCTGATGCAGCCTCCATCCTAAGCACCATCATGTTTGTTGGGCTATCGTTACGATTCTAGTGGACCAATCATTGTGTTCCATTACTCTAATTCAATTGCACATGTCGAGCAGATTACGTATCGAAATTTGCTGCTGCTGTCAAACGATGCTAATTTCCCAAGCGTTCCCATGAAATTGACAATTCCTTCATCATGTCGACGAGTAATGGGTATGGTGTAATTTTATAATAGAGCAAGCAGATCGGCCATTGATGGATCTGGAGTCTAACTAGTAAAACTGATGCGACCGTTTAACCCGACCTTTCATTCAAAAGCATCCGATCCCGATCGATAGTATCCAATGCTGCAGCTTAACATCAACACATGTCGAATTAATAGGAATTAATCATCCATTGATAATGTTTTGTAGATGGGCAGTGGTTGCTTCTGGGGCTATGATCAGGGATGTGCACCATGTGCAGTTGAACCGGATAGGTTTTATCTGTATAACATGAGCGAGGACACCATATTGTGACATACAATGACCGTATGAAGAACCCACCACGTGAACAATTTAAGGGCACATGCCTAGGCTTACAGAATTCTGGTGTTCGGTGTACCGTGTTCGGACAAAAAAATAGGCACCACGCCCCTCTACAACTGTCTTAACACTACATTACCCATCAATGACCCCTTGCTTTGAAGAGATAAAAAGTCTAGTATAATAATCTCAGTAGGCCTATAATAATAAATCTGTATGCGCTACATCAGCTGGCCTGACAATAACCAATTTATCGTCCACTAGGCATAGGTCTATTTACATGTAACATGATTAAGAGCCTAGTGACATTGATAACAGATGTTCGCTGATAATATTACATAGGCCTTATTTGAAAACGGAGTGAGATAATGGATTTGTCATCACACACAGCGGCTTACGCCCACTGTTGTGGAAATTCTGGCTGAATTGTCTTATACAANATAATGGCTTATCATACGACTTTGAATGGACATACATGTATATGTATTGTCGATACACACGTGCTCGTAGTTGTGTACATTGCAGTGAATGCGGAGCGTGTGTTCGCACTGCCAATGCTGCACCTATGCCTGCACTGACTGCACTTGTTTGAGTCGCATTCCTGTCGTCAACGTGAGCACACCCGTAGGCCTATTATTGTACGTTATTCGAACGTGTCCTCCTACATATATATTGCTTCATCAGTGTTCAGGATCTATATAGGCTCACGTTTTTCCTTCCTTGCTGTACTTTATATGAATTCAATCAGAAAACCTGAATTGTCAGAGTGAAACAGCTCAAAGAACAACCCTATACTGCCTGCATCCAGCAGATGGACATTCATCTAATCAATCTTTACCGTCTGCTCGGCCAGTTTCCATCAACATTAAATTGTACCGCGCCTGAGATGAAACCTGTCAGGAAAACTCTCCATTATCTTTGAGCCTACGCAGACTCCCAAATAGACAGAACTGGTCCAAAAATTGAAAATCGGTGCACATCACAATCTTCTGATTCGTGGTAACGTCAGAAGCGACGGGTCTTGGGAATTGAACCCACAACCGAAGAGCAGGCAAGCACCTTCGTCCCCACTTCGCCATCCTGGCAGCTGAAGTGCAGTTCTTGAACATCCAGTATCGCCGTACCTGACAAGTGCAAAGACCCTGTCTGGAAAGTGTATATCTAATGACAATCTGTCATCGAAGTATATGGAGATTTTTGAATGTCATAATGATATCCTAGCGCTTCGGGAGTATTAGCCCATTAGGTAGAAGATCATAGCGCACCCAGTACTCCCACTGTAACCCGTGTTATAAGTATTATCATTCTTATTCAGATGGGGCTTCTGGCCGGAGTCGAGAAAAGTGATTTATGATCCGTGGTCCTGGTCGTAGTGGTAAAGTGTGGTACTGTGAGAAAACTGCGTTTGGTTTGGTTGAATACATCAGGGAAAATGCACTGACCAGGATTCAGATGATGCCAGTTGAAGGAAATTTGCTTTATTGGTGAACCATTGTCTTTCCTCACTGCGTCAGCTTCCTGTTACAAATTTGGTTACTGTTACCGTTTGAAATACAAGTAATCTTACATACATGTAGCTCAGAGTACAGTAACTACATTGCAGCAAGCTACTAGTATGCTGTGCTTGATTATAGGCAAAGATGAGGGACAGGATGTCATATTCAATCAGCATTAAATCTTAACAGGTATTAGCAGCTAAAGTAGGTGCCACACTAGATCCCCTTTTAGGCTGAGTTTACATCGAGGCACACACGACACGAACACGCAAGCGAACAATGACTTCACAAAGGATTAATCCCCATGAAACCGTTGTTCGCCTGGGTGTTCGTGTCGCGTGTGCCTCGATGTAAACTCAACCTTAACACGCAGTAATACACGTAACACGTATTGTGGCCACTCTCAATGGGTATTGAAGACGGTGTGAGTTAGTGTGACACTGTTCTGAATACGTATTTCGTAATTGGGTTTGAACGAGTAAACCGTACCATTAGGAAAGTGGATGAGGCTCGTATTATAAGACATTTAGACCAGACAGTATAGCCATTTTTCTTCTCACTTATTCAATACAGATACAAATAGATATTGGGTTCATCCATGCGTTACTTAACGCATACAGGCAATCTGTTTTGTAGACTACAATACGTAAAAATAATCACTCTTTTGGGACGAACACGTTCTGTTTTAAGAACCAGATTCCCATTTACGCGACTTTTTTTCTCCACATTATACGATAATGTTGGCGCTGGGGCACCGAGGCCATGGTCTCAATGTATTAAAATATCAATGTATAAGACTAACAAGAACAAGAAGATGGCATACTAATTCAAAACAACATCAGAAGTATGCATTATGCATGAAGCATTTTCTTGTTACTGTCATTGAACTGTTCTCAGCATTAATGTAGTTTGGGCTCTTGTGCAATGTAAAATAAATAGACCACACCATGATGACGTGGAGAAGAAAGCACTTCGCATGGAATGCAAGAAATGGGGATAATGATTTTGAATAAAATTTCTGAATTACATATCGTACGTGGAACAAGGGTTGAGGTCCAATACTCCTTGGGAGGTTCTTGAGATGGGTGTATACGGGAATAGTTGATATTGGATCATATTGGACTGTTAAGTGGATCAGGAAAAGTACCCTCGTCATTGACACAAGTACATGTATATTCATTTAAAATAAAATGTGACTTATTTTAAATGAATATCGGACTGTTATTTTGTGAAGGACTTATACGAAATTGTATATTCAAGGTTAAAACCTTGAATATACAATTTCGTGAAATGCCACTATGCTGGAGAAGGGGAATGGGAATGAAAGATCCTAGACACAACTTCTTATATGTTACTTGTAATTTCAGATGACGATGTGCATGGTTATAAGGCTGTAATGCAGTGCACCCGTCTAACTATCTGCTTCAAAACACAACAGATACCTTCCGCCTACGCTGTGCTAGATCCCGTGACAACGATCCGTTGACATAGGGAAAAGGCCCATGTGGCAACGGTCTAAAGAATGTACCATTGTCATTTTCATCTTGTCTATTCGTTGCCAAGTCGTTGCACTTTCAACCTTGTGGTTGCGGATGATAAAAGGAGAGTCATTTCTCTGGGAACACCACTGAGAAATGTTCTGGAAAGCCATTAACGGTAATATAAGAGAGAGAAAGGATGATGACCTGTGGATTGATTTTTACTGTTGAGACGACAATACTGACAGAGGTCAATGCCCTTCCCTTTGTGGACCTGTAAAGGCAGTCTCGCTGGAGATCCAGCAATGCCCCAAGCATAAAAAGCAACATTTCTTGCACCTTCCAGACAAGACGATTGGCTGCCCGCGTGTTGGCCTAATGAGGGTGAAAAAGATTGTCTATTGTCTAAGGAACGGTGAACGTTCGGAATGCCAATAGTCGGTGTTCATTGTTTTGGGATGAGGCTCCCCTCTGCATCGTTCTTGACTATGCTCTCTGCTTGGGTTCTGATCCAAAATCGTTGAAATTTACCGATGACAGATGTCCTTAGACATTACACATTATCTGGTTCCTTCTAAACAACTTTCCGTTCATCGTTCGTGTGAAAGTCGATGTTCAATAGCCTCCGTACCATTTTGTTCACATCATTACGCGACAATGCATATGATGTACACATGTCACTTTAGGCAGCCCTGGTAAGCATCGATAGTGTTGTCCATTGGCTGGATGTACGTTTGGTTGGCGAAATTGAATCATCTGCAGCCATCGGCAAGTCAGTCCAATCCCTTTCCAGGGCAGGAGAACTCGACTTCTCTGTCATATCGTCAGATAAAATCGGTTGACAGCTCGGATTGGTCGGCCTTCTCTGGCAGCACTGCTTGATATATACGTGTGTTGCCGAAATGCACCTCACAACCGCTCTGTAGGCTATAGCTCAGACGTCGAATCAGCCATATCTCTTAATACAAGTTCATAAATTTTAAATTCTATCCCCACGAGATTTCTACAGCTCATGATAAACGCCAATATCTGCCAGCGAAGTTGCCATAATGGCTGTTAACCAAATATCAAATTGTTCATTTGGAATAATGCGATGATACTTATGAAGTTTGGGCTAGATCATAACGTTCCCTATATCATGACGCTGTGTCATGTCATACCAGTCCAATGCACTCGGTATGAACTCCTTCTAAGTTCTTTACAACAACTCAATAAGCACAAGCACATCAGTATCTCAAGAAACGTGAGTGGAAACCTCGTAAAATGATTTACCAAGGGGCCCATCACCTAGTTGTCTATGAGTCATCCATGGTTCCTGAAATTGGCAAGAACTCAAGCTGAAACAATACATTGTAACCATATAAGCGGTGGAATGTTGTGTATGGACGGGTTATTGATTTAGCGAACCCTTTACTGGTTGCTGTAACTGCCAACAAACTGGCCAATATACTCGATTAGCAAGTAGGTTACACTTCGAATGGTAATATTTCCCAGTGAGCAAATCTCTGTGGTCTTGCATCGTAATTTAGGAGAGTTACGATGCAATACTAGTAACGAGATTGTTCATTGCACCAGGCATTTTTGGTCAGATGTGTGAACACTCACGTTTCTCGGCAATGTGGCACTATCCCATGAGATGGAATGTTGTATCAATCCTCAAGGGTTAAGACAGGCTAGAATATAAGCGATATGTTGCTGTACAAGTTTTAGCGATATTGCTAGTGTAAATTGGTTTTCGGATAGCCCAATACTAAGGACGCCAATACCATTGCTACATATCGTATCGGCATATGCATGGCTGGTCCTCATCTACGCATCACAGCGCAAAAAAATCGAAAATTCATAGAAGTTTTTCGTCCAGCGTACAATCGTGGTATCGTAATTGAGGAGGCTGGACAAGACATCATTTTGGGATTCAAAGAAATTGAGGTTAATGAACCACAGACTGATGATATGATTATTACGCGAAATAATCGTGGGATGTTGCTCTTCAATATAGGACAGCAATCAAGGCTGTCTTTGAATAAGATGGCAGTGAGGGTACTTCAGTGAGATGGTGGAACAGCAATTAAGAAACCAGCGTCATAACTGATTCAAGGCGAATATGGCCTCGCAAGTTTGTTTTGGAAGCTTTGTCCTTTTCTCTCTTTCTGATGTACTGTACTTCTCTTTTGGGATGCTTGCAAGCCAACACATTTATTCTTCTGGCAAGGCATTAGTTTCCACAGTATCTACCAAATTTATTTTTACTTTTATTATTTTACTATTATAGTACAGGTTGAGTGTCATCGCTGTGTTCACCCAGGCTTCTTTCAAATGCCTTTTTATATCATTATCTTGTTTGCGAAGTATGATGTCCAATGAAAACTGGAGTTGTAAATACAACCCTACCCATCAGATTTTTTGGCGTTACTATGAGTGCAATCATTCAGATGCACTGTTCCTTCCCTATTGCATTCCAAAGATGACACGTGTTTATCTAAATTGCTAACATCAATATCTAACAGGCCACATCCTTCTCGTGGGAACATATCTCACACTTACTGTCTTCAAAAAGTCGAAACAAACCCCCAAAGCTTTGAGATAACGTTGGTAACTCGACCGAATGGTAGATTATCGCCGTAAGCATTGAACTGTCTACGTTTAATTTGGAAGTGTACTTCCCTCCGAGGCCAGGCTGATGGAGACCCAAAGCGCAGGAACTCGATATACAAATTGATACACAAATTGAGTTTCTGGTATTTGCCGGGTTGAGCCGCGAACTCTACCAACACTGAGCTCTATGGTTTTGTTTTACTGATGAACGCAACGCGAATATGCGTGATTTGTTCCCGGGAGAAGGACTCACGGCAAATTGGATGATCTTGCCTGGTGTATTATCGAATGCCATCTAACACAGGCGTCTCTTGTCTTTATTTAATTTATCAAAAGATTTTCTCTGGAATTTTCGTCATTGGCATCGACCGTGATTCAATTCCAGACTGTTAACGCTCTTTCCTGATTCTGTACAAGTGCCATCCTTGCCCCTTCGGTTGTCCTTAGCAGCATTTTAGTGCCTAGGCAACAAATATTCTGGTTTGCACGACCTGCGTGGTCATCATCTACCCCTTCGCATCAAGTGTTCCTTTACGAATGGATGCCCATGTAGAAAGCATCCAGACAACAACAATATTCTTCATGAGACAAGACGTTCTTACGCGCCAGTACGTTCGCATTTGCCTCGGGCAAGATTACCTTGGTGCAAATGGCTTTTTCTGAAGAAATTCCACCATCATTCTCCTGGCTCTCTGAAGGCATCATGTCTTTCCTGAAGACTGCCATTGTCTAACATGCACGGAATTCGTAACCGTGTAAAAACCAGTTTCCTAGCATCTCTTCACGTTGAATCTGCCCTGGACTACATCATTGACAAGACCGATGTTGCTCTTAATGCAATCATTGCAGAAATTGGATGAACTGTCCTGAACAAATAACGGCTCGATGTTGCTGATTGGAATGATTGAAGCGAGCATGGCAGTTTCCTTAACTCCATATCGCTAACCCTATGAAATGGGGCAAAGCAGCTAACGGGAATGAACAGCGAAAGGTCGTTGGGTGAGGGCTTTCTAATATCAGCTGTCTTCAAGATACAAAATCTCAATTTTACAAGAAGGCGGCCAATCAAGATATGACACAGAGATAGTTGGCCGATATTTCATTTATCTTGTTCTCGTCGCTTGACAGCTGAGGGGCTGAAAGCGTGAGGCATGAATCAATGCGACAATGTTAGGTCTTGGTAACCATGATTGGAACATAGCATGGCAAGTTGCATCCGAAATCAACACAGCCTTGTAAGGTGATTAACAAATTAAAGTCAGCATCATCAAAATAGACTTTGCGTGCTTTCAACAAGGCAGCAGATAGCTTTGAGGCTCGAGCTTCTAATCTTCAACCGATTAATATTTCAAATGTGTAGTGAAAACATTATCGTGCCCTCGGCATGAATGGCTAATAATTAATGGAAAATTAATGGGTATTACTGACATTTCCTAAGAGATTTTTGTTGTGATTTTGAAACCTGTTTTGAGACAATTATTAACCGTTTTACAATGTACTTCCTGTGCAAAATACATGTATGTCGAAAATGAAAATGTGGAAAAAGCTTGAAAGGCAAGTGAAAACTATCACATAGGTATTCGTTGGAAAGACTCTCAGTGAGTGTTTCGCTTCCTTGCCAAATTTGTTGAAAATGAAAATGTGGAAAAANGTTGGGGGGGGGGGGGCAGGGGGTTCTCAGTGAGTGTTTTCGAATGAATTCCTATGTGACAGAGTTTCTTTGAGATATCCGGATTGGCAGGTTTTTGGCGCTGGTAGTGAAAGAGGTATATACATACATGATGATTTAAGTTACATAATTTAAGTTACCTAGTTTTCTGATCAATACTTCTTCTGTCAAATGTCTTCCAGCGAAAGTATCAAGTTCCGTGCGAGCCTCACATAATCTATTTTATTCTAACTGTTTTTGATCCTCCCGGTTACGTTACAATGTTCACCACTTCTAACTTCACCATCGTCCTTCTGACACAAACCACAAAGCGGTGATTTATAAAAAATGGAACTTGTTGTCGTGATTTCGATCGTGTTCCACAACTAATGCATTCTGATGGCTTCCCATCATGCCTTTGGGCATTATTTTCAATATCCGTTTTAAAACACTCCGCCATTGCATTAACTTCCACGCTTCGAGCGTTGAACAGAGTCTGTAAACATCATAAGAGTCTTACCAACACACATCAACGATATTTTTTTTGTTTGGGTTATAATCGCTAATAACTACGAATGGAGGATTTCTACTTGTGGGCAATTCAAACTGTATGATTCCCCACTTCAACTGGATAGCTCTAACTTGCTTGCATTGCTTCGGGCAACATATGACCAGTCCTAATTCTCGGTGTGAAATCCTATGCTCAATATAGTTTTCATGGCCGTTCGGTGCTTTGATATTGTTTTATATCAGTTTTTGCCTAGGGTGGGTATTGGCGGTGTGATGGGTTGACAATGGCCCTGGGTTGTCAGCAGAAATTGAGAACCCACGTTTCATTAAACATGATTTAACACCTAATAGAAGGATGCATTACGCAGAGAGGTACCAGACCTGACAGGAAACACCATTGCTTGTGAAAAAATGTGATGACGCAGGCTCGTTTTGTGTTCGAGTGAATGAGTTTTCAATTTTCTAAAGGTTGTACGCATCGGTTGGCGATAGCGTATGATTCACCGATCGCCGCTTCAGATGTACATGCCAAAGCAATCATAAAAAGGGAATATTCCACTGCAGTGAATTTAAAAGGCCCCTATATTACATCATCCATTTTACATCAATTTTGCATTTAGCAGCGAAAAGCACACAAAAACCGCTATTGCTACATGGCCTAATTTGAAGATATCCAACATAGAGCACAAAAAACGACACACAACATGATAGCAAACATAAGTCGTCTCCAAGTTTTGCAAATTTTCGACTCCAACCGGGGTCTTCCTCAACTAAAAAGTGCCTGAGGAAGAATCTGGTTGGGGTCGAAAATTTTCAAAATTCGGAGACGACTTATGTTTACTATCAGCTAATTTGAAGAGAGAGAAATTCCTGTTGAGATTTTGTACGAGGTGGTAATGATAGATGAAACCGCTGGTTTCTTTTCTTGATGCTTGACGTTTGTCCTTTCCTGGCCTGATACTCCCACACATTTGACCAGTTTCCATCCGGAAACATCTGGTCAACGCAAATGCTCCTTCCCTGGCACTTGTCACTGAGGGAGCGGTAGAATGGCCACTTTCTGACATGTGGCTTTAACTATAACATCGATTTGGTTACACACCCAGGACAATCAACACACACGATTTATCTACAAAACTAAGGATGGCTTTTGATCAATGCGCATTACACGGCGTTCGATATTTGACAATCCCTTATACTTACATCAATATGTAATTATTTCATCTAACAATGGTATAGGTAGGACGGATGAAGAGGCACTTGATGTATCAATTAGAGTTCTTCCGCTTCAGGACCATTTGTTCTGGCCTCCCTCCAGCGGGATAAAAGGAGCATTACTTACAATATTGATTTATCCATATTCATAAAACGAATCATTTTTTGCATGTTTATCGTAGTGTGACATGCTGACAACAACGCCAACCAATTTTAACAGTTTATTGCTGTATGTCATGCAGCGAACAGCAGTGTTTGATACCGGTATTTTTGTCTCGGAATGTAGCAAGAGATATGTCAAGAAACCGTCCTGTAAACGTTAATGTTAGCGAAGGACACTTTCCCGGCCAGCACCAACGTCTACCTTTTCGTTTACTGCCAGTTTCAAACCAGAACGAAGTCAAGAATGTGTGATTTTTGAAGTTATTACGATTGAATCTCAGCNATTTTAATAAAGTTCAGTACTTTTACAATATGTTTCGTTT
This sequence comes from Notospermus geniculatus, assembly GCA_002633025.1. NCBI lineage: Eukaryota > Metazoa > Nemertea > Pilidiophora > Heteronemertea > Lineidae > Notospermus > Notospermus geniculatus. Next base: position 60,250 of record NMRB01001126.1, on the reverse strand, counting down.
TAAGAACAGGAACTACATAAATTGTCGCAAATTTACAGGGAAAAAAGAATGTATCCTGTATTTTAACATGTGAATTCTGTAAATGACAGGGAAAATATGTTTTAAGAAGGACTTTGCTGTAAAATAACAAAAAAAGTCCCATTATTATCATTTACGAACTGATTCTGTAAAAAAATTTCTGTAAAATCTACTGTTTTTTCTAACAGTGCAGTATAAGGTGGATCACCGATTCTGCCTCGTTCTGTGTGTAGACAACTACATTCCGACGACATCTGTCGATTTGGTGCCGTACTATTTGGTGCCCCGTTCCCGCCCCACCGTACAACCCAGACCACCAGGTATCTCATGAAAGTGAGATTCAGACGACGCATAGACCAGAAGCAGCCGTAGGAGCATGAAACTGCCAGTCTTCTCGTCGTGTCAGAAAAAAACCAAATTCGTCCACCTGGATCTCCTCTCAGGAGTCTAAGCACGCAGTTGCTCTTTTTTGATGATTACGCGATGGCTTTTCAAAGAGCCGAATCCAATTAAAGGTTAAAGTTCTCCATCTAGATGGAGTTAATAGCCTCCTTTTTCGTGAGAACCTTGTTCGTCTTTGTAAGGGTACGGATCGTGACTGTGTCATTCTGATCGTTCGATCGTTTCGCCTACGCCCGTCTCCGAAAAAAGGAAATTAAAGGAAATTTCTCACGAAGTGATCGTTAATTATTGGTGTGTTACGGCCCGGTAAATTAATTGGGAGAGTTCAGTTTTTTTCTGAATTTTACGATTCATTTTATAGGCACGAGAAATGAATCCGTGTACTATTTTTTTCCATGGCTGCAGACACCTTCAGAAAACTGCCAAAAGAATTGAAGGTTTTCGATGCGTGTCACTGTGCGCAGTGCATAGATGCATACGTCATGTAGTTCATGCGGATGTGCTGTATTGTACAAGCCAACGTGTTTCTCAGTGTACTTTCTTTTTCGCATGCATTTATTGCCTCATACATCGATTGCACAGTGAATCGTGAATGTATGAAAGAAGATTCCTCACTTCTGTTTAATTTTGCCCTACATTACAAAACATCGACATCGGCAATGCTTCTATATTGAATGAATACTCGAACATGTGTTGCCTTTCAAATGCAGCAGCTGCTTCTTCTTGATAGCCTATCTGTTTATATGTTTGATATCTGCCTATCTACACTACAACACTGAGTTACGTTCAGTATCCGTACGATAATACATTGGTTTTATGTCAGTTTATGCTCTCATTAAACACTGGTTTATACCAACATTACTCCATTACACCCGACCGACCTCTGGTCATGGTCCGCAAGGGGCTGTCCACGGTGTCCAAGAAATGGAAAGTGGCTATTGCATCAGAGTGACATGTGAAAACAATCAATCTTTCCCACCCATAAACACCCACATTGCATGACAATCAACTAGGCATGTACATAAAACAGAAAAGATCACCGCCTCTTTGTTTGTACACTGACGAATGTGGTTAAGGGTACTCATTGCTGAAAACCTTTTGAACTTTGTCTAAAGGCGGTGACAGACTGGCGCGTAAGCAACGCGTCGGGAAAGCCTTCAACCAATCAGGAAGGCGGTAACACGGACCGAAACACCTACCGAAGAACCTGATTGGTGGAACGCCTGCACGACGCGTTGCGTACGCGCCAGTCTGTCACCGGCTTAGGACTGTAGGCCTTACTGTGATGGTCAACGTTGACGTGAATCTAGCTGTACAAAACGCCACTTCAGAGTGGTTTCGTTCAGAGGGTTCTTTTTGTTTACTTTGAGCACCATTTGAACCTTTGCCCAAGAAGGGTCGGGCATCGTGGACGGACATCCAGCTACAACACGGTCCTCCTCGGGCTCGGCCAGGTCATCAACTCAATGCATTTTCCATTTGGTAAAAGGTACCATTAGCTTAAAGTCTTTTTATTAAACAGACCCCCGGTCATCAAACCAGGGGGCTTCTAATAAGATCAGGTATTATTAGAGTTCCGTGATCAGATCATTCCGCATAAAGGACGGAAATATCTTACTGCACATCGATCAAGGGCACGCCAGAACTTTCTCTGAAGATTGTCATTAGTAGATGATATTAGCAATTTATATTAATGTATTGTTGATATCACGCGACCTTGACTATTGTCCAGCGATGATAGCCGTAACTGTTTCCTGCCAATCAAGAAGTCAAACCACTTCCACCTCTTTTAATACCGATTTCCCGCCAGCGTGGTTCACGTGAATGCGTTATTATTGTGCAAATGTGTTTCTGTGATAATGTGACTTAATTAATCTGATTTATCGGTTGCTGACCAGTGCATCTGAAGAGGTTTATGTCAGAGTGTTGTATCAATATTTGAGTTCTGGATGGCTACTTTCGGTTTCTTGTTGAGGGTGGGGGTGTGTATCAGTTTTCATGAGGGAAATGCTTCCCCAATCTTGTCTTACAGTCTGTTGCTTCAAATTAGGCCGACCACCTCTCATTACTTCTCTGTAGAGATCCTCCTTCTCTACGTGCTATTTGACCACATCAATACCTAGCGGTCTCAGACCGTGCCAAATGGCCCGAATCATATTCCCGGTATGAAATCGGTATGCCATTGATGTAGGCGTCGAGCAAAAGAGAGTGGTGATGATTCTCGCGGTATGACACCGGATTATGTCTCGAAGCCACCGCTCCATCATGCCTCGTTTTGAGCTGAAAGGAAGCAACTCAATGAGTCTTGGGTATAAGACGATCTACTAATAGGCTGGACACGGCTCAGAGAGGAATATAGAGATCGTATTAATGGTAACCACTGTTTCATGACCGCCGCTCCATCGCTGGTATTGTCATGTTATGACCTGTATCACCGTCCAGCGTCTTAGGTTAATGCGGACGCTAGGACGCTTATCAAAACGACGCATTGCGTCGACGAATGCCACAGCCGAAGTAGGCCTAATAATGCTGGTGTAACATCCATCATGATCGTTTCTGTGTGTGTGAATATTCTCCCAAATCGTGCTACCCTGAACAGTCATGCCCTCTTCAGTGCTGTCCATTACGAGTTCACGACGTTCCCAATACAAAGAAGGAAACGGGGGACATTTGAAGACGTTACACTGAAGGCAGCCAAGGGTACCCCAGTCAACCTCGAAACATAGCCTCCCCCCCCCCAAAAAAAAATATGTTTGACTTTTGAAAGATAGAGACAACTATCTCGAAATTCAAGGCATTCTAATTATTTTTACCAGTGTTGCATCTGCAGTTCACTGTTGCATTGGGGCGGGTGAAAATGCAGAAGTGACCAATAGGTCTACAAGAGGGGTACCGGTATTATCATTTGGATTACCATATTGAGTAACCTTTCTGCTGATATGTTTCGAGAATATTCGCTAATTCGAAGAATTATCATATGAACGATATCAACTGCCCCCGCTAAGAGCTAGTGGCAATTAGTTCATTAAATTAGCCAGCAAAGAAATAAATCTTGCTTTGATAAAAATCAGAATGTAATGGACGCCAGTGGTTGGCGTTTTTCCATCTTGGCATAACAATCCTTACTAATGGAAGGTGTCGACTGAGAGAGTTATATTGGCTCACAGAAACCTCTGACATCACCGTCTCATGTTGAGTATTTGGAAGGCAATAATGCAAAGCTGCCCATATTTTGTGTCAATAACGTCTGACTAAAGTGGAATCATGTTGGTCAACATTCCCTGATATGACCCGTCGAGTCTCGCGGCACGAAATCAAACGAGAGTTGACGATGCAGACGGCAGACATGTTGAGAAGCGCTGCTGTTGTTGCTGTCGTCTACTCAAATACCATGAGACACCTTCCAATACCACCGGGAACACTAGAACAAGCGACAATACGTCATGAGAGGGAAGAGAAGTTCCCATACATATCTCATCGCATTCAGCTCCTGTGTACAAGTGTTGACTTCGCAGAAACTGCATCATTGATTCCGGTCTACTTGACTTGTGGGATTGGCAAAGTATTGGAAATGTCAGTAATTCACGCTATTTCGTTCTGTGGCTTTCATTGCGAGTTTCAGAATGACCCTTGAGCACCTGTCGATCTGTTGGGGGATGATCAAAATCATGGGCCAACATCGGTTCCTCTTGATGCAGAGCCTATTGCATTCTTCTCAATCTCTGCCACACAACAGGGCAAGTGTATTCCGACTGAGTACCATCATCATTGGGCAATTCCGGTCAGAGATGGTCATCCAATTTCGTCGTCTGATTTTTCTCCTCTTTGCTTCCTTCATAAAAGATGACCGTTGCATACAGTCAAAGGTTCCTCCACCACGATTCATTCCGTATCCACTAACGAGCATTCGTTCATGTAGTAGCCATGCTGTGATACATGTAGCAAACGGCCCCTCAGGGAGTTGGCTCCTGAAAACAGCATTGGCACACTTTCCTCACGCAAGACCGTGCCGTGGAAGGAAAAAGTCCACCTCGCCTCTGGAAAGAGAGCACTCAATGGCAGTCGGCGCGTGATTAATATTTGAAGTTCATCTATGTCGTTAATTCTGTTGAACAATTAAGGCTTTAATTATTCAGTATAGAACGCCAGTCTCCTCTTCAGCGTTGTAGGGAATCTGGCCTTCGCGGTTCGAAATACTTCAAAGTATGACGGGGTGAAGGCTATTTTGAAGCACCTCTCATCAGCCTCTTGTAATCTATAGTTTTGAATTCGACGAGGCAGCGGCTCATTCAAAAGTTTTGAGAAGTTTCATGTCCGAGGTACAGCCGGCTGAAGTTCATAAAAGTTAGCAAATGCTTTTACATGTACCTCAGGTTTTGTAGTGCATTTACATTGGACCTCGCTGTGCAAATCTTAAGTAAAAGCATTTGCTAACTTTTATGAATACCATGCACGAACCAGAGGCTCGTGTTCACCTTCTCTCATTCTCAACTCGCTGCTTGAGGGGAGTTGTTTTGTTCCGTGGTCCTTGGTTCGATTGTTTCAGTGCTTTGTCCACAACTTGAGTTTAATGGTCAATACCCTATTCACGGAGTTACGTAGATCAGAGGTCGACGGCTTAAAAGATTGGGGGGGGGGGATATAAAACAATTGATTACGTGAGACAGTCCTTTGCAATCATGGAACATTTTGTTGATATTCTTGACCTTCCAAAGCCTACACCCTGCAGTCACAAAGCACTGGTGAATGTACGTGCACGCAAGCTGTGAAATGTGACGACCAAAACAGCACGTGAGACATAGTGTAAACATGTTGTAGACGTAAAAGGTCCTTTATTGTCCCATTGGGGATCCTGCTTTATGAATTATTAAATTCATACATAATCAGCAGATGTCCCAATAAACTAGAGTCCCTGGTGGGATCGTCGGCTGGGAATCTACGTCGAAATAACATGGCACATGTTGACGGTGACTTTGGCTCTCCGGAAGCAACGAGATGGTGTGTCTGACATTCGTGTATTCAGATGGCGACTGTCCATTTTCAATTTTACATGAGATGTCAAGGCTATGTCCGACGACAGACTAGTGTGGTTCCAACCGTTGTTTGACTGTCCTATAAGTCATTTTCGAAACCTGATTTGATGTAAGAAGATAAAATCGTGCACTAACGTCGCTGATAAAACTCATTAGGCACAGAGTTTCTGTTGATTCTGACTTACAACAACAATAAGGCGATCAATTTCGACAGTTCTGTGATGATCTCTTGAGATATTGGTTCCTCTATCCCTAATAATGGCGCCAAAGACTGAGCTCTAAGGTCATGAATTATTTTCCCCCTCACCCATTACATATGTCAGGGTTGATGCAAAGAGGTGTCACCTCGTTGGGACGGAGGTAGAAAAGTCGTCGTTTGCTGTTCAACTTGTTTTCTTGCTCAGCCGTGGATTACGGGCATCTAGAAGACAAATGTACCGTCGAGCTTGTTTCGATGACGGTCCCATCTCTCCGATAAATATTTTGAGAGACAAAGAATATTTATCCTTCCCAAGATAAGCTGCTTATCTTCAAGGCTGAACCTGAGCTGCACGGATGTATCCCGAGACGACTTCTGGATCTATTCCGCCCATAAACATGCTACTTGGCATTTTCAAAGGTACTGAATTGAATCAATGGGATCTAAGGATCGCCTCTAAGAGGACAAGCAATCGAAGTTGCAAGTATCTGAAGTTGTTGAGGGATTAACTTCCGTTCTTCTTACGCCATTCTGTAAGAACGATGGTTAAAAAATGCTAGCTACACACACAATGATGGTTTCTTTGAACAAAACTACATACATGTATTCATCTCAGACACCAAATGTTTTTTTTCGTAGCCAGAGCTATATTTTATCTACAATGGTAAATGTACCTCGGAAGCAACATTAAAAAGATTGGTAGATGTGGCGTATTTGTCTACACTGAATGTAGAAATGCTTGGGAGGTAAAAAGTCTTGATTTCCTTTGCCCTTTTCGATTATTGGCCACAGCATCTCGGTACAAGAATAAGAAACGGCAAATCTCCTGTACGGCCTCGCCCAAAGAGGAAGACACAAATCAATCTATAAAAACGCAATCCTTCACTAATAACATGTTGCTTGTTTTTCCTCTTTCCTCAATCGTGGCGTGCCGCCCAGAATCCAAGCTCGCCAGCCAGGAAACCATATTACGCATTTTCTCTGAGAATATGTCCCATTAGTCGCCTGACTGTCAGTGTAGAAAGATGTTACTGACGTTCAGCGAATGGTGATTCAATAAGGAATGACGGGAAAAAAGACATCTTGACGTGAGCTGGTGTCGTTCATCAGCTCCTACATTGGCTCGACAAGCTTTGGTTATAGTGTACAATACTGCAATGCATTTTCTTATAACAATTACCCTCAATAGACATATCCACAGGTATTCCATCACCGAAATGTCATGTAAGGTCTTATGGCATTGTTTGGCATTAATTCTGGCGCAAATAGGCGCTGCAGGGTGAACTAACCTCAAACGACAATATGTCTTGTTTGTTATTGTACATGTATATCAATAACAATGGAAAGTATTTTCCTCATATTGACTGATTTTAAATACCGTGGTAAAGAAGCCAAACTTCCTAAACCCGTCTCTATAAAAATCTTCATCTGGCGATGCATCGTTAATTGAATGAATCGACTCTTCTTTAATGCCAGCATCGAGACCTCATCTTGCAAATGTATTTATCAGTTACCAATCTGGCTCGCTCATTTACTACCGTCCCATACTACACTGTCTCTCCCGTTACAAATGTCGCAATCCTCTTCAACTTCCTTTTAAAATATTATCTGATCATGAAAGCTGGGATTACCATCTGATGAACCAAATATCATATAGTTCCTACATTGCTAATTGTTGCTTATCTAAAGCTAATCTTCCGTTTTTCGATATTTGTTCCAACATCCTTTGCAAGCACAGGAGGTTCTCGTTGAGAGTCGGAAATGATCACGATATTTTCAGCTTTAGCATCTCAATGCTAAAATATCTTCTTATTCTAGTTTATCCGGTTGCAGAAGCCTGACAATCCAAGTCAAGAGATTTCGGAATTAGTTTGATTTCTCCTACTTCTGCTGAATACGTCACTTCCTGTTTACAATTCCAGACCCGCAGATGATATCTTCCGTTCTTTTCACCATTTCCGGTCATCGAAACTGCTTCGTCATTGTTGGAATATTACGCCGTGAACATAAAAATGATAACAAATTTATCGGACAGAATGATATTACTCATCCAGCTGAAATAAAATTGAATCGCAATTTGAATAGCCCCGATGGGCATGTTTTCTTCGTATGCAGTTTGTGTTACACAGTGGCCTTGGGTGTACCATAATTCATTTGTCTACGCGACACTAAAAATGCATATTTCATCGAGGAAAGGCGTGATTGTTTTAAAAGACAGATCTCTTGTCTTGCACAGACAATGATAAATTTTTATGATAAACACGCGACCTCATCAGTTCAGTCGTTGAGAAAAAATGGGCTCCCTGCCAGGAACTGCACTGCCCGATGTACAGATTACACTAGGACTACTGAAAGGGTGAATATAAAATTTTCGTTTCACTGATACATATGACAAGCTTCTGGTTCTTATTCCCGATACTGATAGTCATATTATTGTCACGTTCTTTCGTAAAAGGCTCTTCTTGCTGTACATTCTATATAACGAAAGCTCCCTTCTCTGAAAACCATTCTCATGCATAGCATCGCTGCAACGATTTTCTGCACGTATGTATTTCGTAACCCGACATCTTCGAAGACAAATAGCAATGAATATGTCATCTCCGTAGGATAATATTTACTCCGAGATGCTTAATCCGTTGTGTTCTTGTCATTTATTTTCGCAAATACACGTAATTTCGAGGTCCTTGATTCCCCTGTTTGGCCAATCGCAGCAATTTTGTTACATAATCTGCCGTCATCCTGGCGCCGAGATATTCCGTTTTGAAAGCAACAATGATGTTGATGCAAATATAATGTATAACATCACTCCGTTGAAGAGCAGTCATTGCTGAGAGGCACCCAAAAATAATGTTCCGAATTATAACCTCAGTCTGCAAATCGTAACAAGTGGTCGTATTCACCAATCATAAGATATACAAGTGATGGATACATATTCTGAAATTATTCTTCTTGTTTGAGTTAGTTGCAAATAGAAAACTAATGGCTTCATAATGTACTTAAATCATTCTAGTAAAAATATAAACCGTATATTATGCAATCTATGATGAATATTCAGCAGAATCCGGTTCGAAGAAACCGTGTCTTTTTCGATTTGGCAGACGACGTCACTGTAACTCCTGTTAGCTTTTCGTATGCATCAGCCAATCAACATCGCGCTCTCATTCAGCGCCATGTCCGTCGATTCGAACAAATCTGCACTCGGCGACCCTCATCTGCGTGCGCGTGGCTGTGCTCTACTAGTTGAGTACATCAACAAGTCACATTGTGGGCGAGGTTTGCGATCTGCGAGATGTTGATTGGCGGTGTAGAAATGGTTGTGTATTCTTTCACATTTTCGTAATTGGTTGCATACAGTTTCAATGTTTGTAAAGCCTGTAGCTCGTAAACAGATATGCCTTTGAAATTTCACCGAATCAACCTTCAGGAGTCGGGAAGAAAATGATATTTGATATCGTTGGTGCTACGCAATGCGATAATTAAGTGAAAAAAGTAATGTGCTTGTTGATGACAAATTGGGTAGATCGCCTGTCATCCTAAGTACGTACAGTAACGTTTCGAAAGTTGTGAAGGATCTCCCGGCATGAGATGCCAAACCGTCTGGTATCCAAGAAGTTGACCTCAATTTCGACCAATTTCTTATACATGTAAATTCAAACGTGGCAAAACAAAAGGCATATCTCTCTACAAAAGCTGCGGTGAAGTGATATAACAAAACTAGACGCCATTTTGCCTGACATGGCATCATCTTTTCACAATTACCAAACGTATCCCTAGTACGATGATGCCATAACGGCAAAATGGCTTCTAGAGGTCATTTTGTTTGTTGCTTTTTAAGGATCATTTAGATGTTGATCATGACGAATTCGGGTGAGCTGGCATTTCATTTAGTACTTGTTACTTTAATGAACTTAGATTCGAAACCTCTGCCTAGAGTTCATGAAGCGAGTCTCATGAGCTCCTGGTTGTTTTGTGTGTATGTTCTAAAGACAGTTCAATGTGATGATAGACACCGGTAATTTTTAGATGCCCTGAGCACGGACCCTCGAAACACCCCTTCTAGGATCTATCCTACCTGTAGTTACTTTCCCCAGTTTCTCTGAAAAAATCTTCATGGGCCAAGTATTTCGAGTCATAAATTTGGTAAAATATGGTACAAGAATGGGCCAAATGATTCAAGTGTATCTATCATGACTAAGGGATGCAGTTTCCCTAAAATCCATGAAGATGTTTATGTGTGATATTCGAATGTGATGCAAGACAGGATAGCATAATGATGATGAATTGATATGTAAACGATTGTACCTTTTTCAAAAATTCTGTACGAGTGCAATACTCTAAAAGAGTCCCACAGTTTTGTAGGAATACCACAGTATACGAGCTCTTCGTTATCCAAAATAAGGGCTAAGTTCTTTAATATAATCTTGGAGGAATTAAATTCCTCCAAGATATAATAAACACTACCACATAAGGGCTAAGTTCTTTAATAAACACTACCACATCTTTTCGTTCGAGACCAGCTGGCCATTTCGATACTCTCCATGTCTGGCTAACAAATAGGCCTCATGGAATGGTTTTTTGGGAATAATCCTTCATCTGATATTCATAAAAAGAGCGTGAATACTGTGAAGCCTACAAGACTGAAATTGTTAGTTGACCCTTATTACGGTGTTTGACCATTGTTAAGTATTACAGTAAATGTAATCAGTCCTTAAGTGTTGTGGTAATCAATGCATAAGTATTGTAGCACTTAATACTTAAGCATTGTAGCACACATCGCTAAGGTATCGTGGTATTAATGCTTAAGTAGCACTTAATGTTAATCTATTGTTGTAAATGCTGGACTCTTTGTGTTGAGGTCGGTGATTGACCAAATCCCAGGAGGATCATTACTTATGTTAATTAATGTTAATGACTTGAAGTGTATGAATTTCATTTGTGATTACCAATTACCTCATTAACATAATTTCACTTCATTTCGGGAGTTCGGACGCAGCAAGAGAAGGGTGACTGCTAAAGCTTATTTTTGTATTAATGTAAATACAACTTCCAGTTACATTCGACATACTTATCATTACATCTGCATATACACATGTTATTTACTCATTTTTTATAATAAATTGGAACTTTCTATCGATAAGTAACCCGGCATTTTGGCTGAATTAGAGTGTGCAAGGAAGAATGATAATATAGATACCTAGATGCTTTATTTCACATCCTAAATGCGCCCAAGATGAGTCTGTTGTCGAAACTTGATGAAAGAATATCATTGATCTTAATTTTTTTCTGGAGTCGGGGCATTTTGGTGATCATTCAGTACTATGTACTGACTACAGTATTCACCACAGGTGGGGTAGGGCTGTCTGCACCCTGTGAGTTGAAAATTACAGAAGAACGTATCAAAATATCTACATTCGCATTATAGCTAAAACAAAATTCTCAGTAATTTATCGTACCATTTGGTAAATATCTCTGAATGCACTTAAGAATGGTATTCTTTCGTCAGATTTAAAAGAAATACGCACAGTGATGGATTATGACGACGCAATGTGTATGCGTGGACCTCATTCTTGACAATAGCTTGCCCCATCTCAGATACTATCAACAAACTCTCGATTTAAGGAACTAAATCCGGCGGAGATGAGGGTGTGTGTGAAAATGTTTTTCTAATAAATTTGAAATTTCTTCAAATAAAATGAAGTTATGAATAATATTTTGATGTTCTCACGTCAGAGTTGATTCAATTGGGGAGGTTACCCCCGGTGCCCTTGACCCCCTTGGCTATGTTCATCTGAAGCCTAAATGTTGCAGTCGGAGAGAAAAAATTCGTGTCACTAAGAAGGTTACCATAAGTATGGTCTGTATATGCGATTGTGTTACATGAAGGAGATAAAAATATCAAGTTTGGAAGCACCCGGAGAAAACTCGCGAAATTGGATTATGGTTCCGACGAGGGAATAGGAAAATTCGATTGGAGATATTCAAATGAGAATAAAGTGGATTTCTACTCTTAGGAGCTCACGAAAATCAGTTTTCCGCCGACCAAGGGGAATAAGTATGAGAGTTACGCAAAATGTCTGGCTAATTCCCCCAAATGGCACCTTCGGTATAACCCGGTGAGGATCGGGAATACTTCGGGTTGTTTCGGCATCAGTTCGGGAGGTCGTCGGGTAAAGTCGTCAAAGGACATGGACACTGGGCAGCTTGGCTTTCCGAGAGGACCCTGAGATGGTATGTACCGAACTTTTTAATGTTTCGGTTTAGCTCATTTACTTGCTTGTTTTGTTGATTACTTTTGTTTCTTAGCCCTCGATGCCTCTGTAATTTTATACCTGTGGTAGTGCTGAAGTGCTTCGCATATCTGTTGGTCTAATAATGATAAAGGGTTCTTTGCCCATTGAAGAAGCTCTACCAAAGTTCCAAAGTTTTGGTTACTTAGGTGGAAATCTCATTT
>NMRB01001126.1:31001-43422 GCA_002633025.1 Notospermus geniculatus | reverse complement strand
GTCGTATAATTATTTCTGGAGTATCTGAGATAACATTGCTTATAGGTGGAGCAGTTTATGGGAATCCAAAGCATTCTGCGAATGATGCTTATATGGCATCTTGGTCCAGAGATACTTTCCGCGTTGCATTGATAAACATCGGTAAGAATATCGGAATTGTGTTGAATATTTTACTGAGATTGAAAGACATTTTGTCCAATTTAATTGTCCCAACTTGAATTTGGATGCAATCACAAATTTATAATTTAAACAGGCTCGATAGCAAACGAGGAATTAATCGTCCTCACGATGCACACCCCACGCCAGCTTCACCACAATAAAAACGCAAATTCCCCGCACTTAATCTTTCATTGGTGTCAATGAACGCTCACATTCAGATGATGAACTCGGTTCTTATTTTGCCGATTATTGATCTCTGCTTCACGCGGTCCTATCAATCAATGTCGTCTGCTCCTGCTTGTTTATTTCCGCCGGAAGTCTTATGGGGGGAAAAAGACGCCTGTTTTTAATTTCATCGTGAATTTTTCCGAACCTCACATGGATTGTACTTGCCCCACGTCATTTTTCACGTTGCACTTTCACAAAAACCGTCTAAGATGATTTCTCAGTGAACTTCGCATCCGATAAAACGTCACACGGTAAATAAGCACAGACGCATTTCGGTTAAAGGATTGATATTTTTAGATGCGTTCGTTTGTCATCTTCAATCAAAGACTTGCCTCATTACAGATACCATTCAAACGTTTGCACGATGCACTGTCATGTTTCGCAGACCGTCTCGAACGCATTTCTCTGATGATTTTTTTCTATCGGGAAGTGTTATTTCCCTAAGACGAAAGACGTTGAGGCACGAACTGTTCTCGCCGTTTTTTAGGGGCTGGTTGGTAACGGCATGTTCTTGATGGTGTCGAAAGGTTTTGCACAAAGTGAGAGTAGCGAGTCACACTTAAGGCACACGCAGACCGGTCAGAAAGAGGAGCCGGAAGTAAGTGAGCAGAGATGTGCATGGTTGAGATGAAGAGCGGTGAAAGTATAGTCCTTCGAAGCGGTTCGTACAGTATGTCTTGGCATTCCGTCATTGACAACGAAACTTATCTAGGGAGGTGACTTCTTGACTTACGGCAGGTCACCGACAGAAATATCTTGCTTCACCTCCTGTCATAAAGATAGCCCTCTCCGGTGGCCATTATTCGCCCCGGATTACAGATCCCATATCTTCTGAACATAACGACGGACAGGAGCAGTTGCCAGAACGAATTATGTCGGATGATTTCTTAATGAAGGGCGCCGGAAGGCTTTGACCCGTGTTGAGATTTGCACTGGGTCCTTGGCGGAATTCCTGACCGCCTCAGAGACCGGAGAGCGAATTCAGGAGCCTGGGGACCCACCTTCATTGACCAATATCCAGCCTGGCGTTCGTATCTTGCGTGATTTAGACAGACTGTCTATAATGAGCTGAGTATTGAAAGGTCAGGGATCAATGCTGCGTGGGTGTGCCAATATCATTGTGGTTCCAGCTCGTTCTGATATTGAAATCCTCTACAATGAGCAACAGATGCGTTGGTTTTCTGAGTACACTTCTACCATCTGATTCTCACCAGTCTATCTGGCCTGACGCCCATCTAGCCTGGTTTGAATCCATCACATTTCCCGCTTCTGAGGAGCTCAGAGCCTCAGCCAATCATCGGTGTGCGAAGGCTAATCAACATGCCAATCACAATCCGTGTTACAAATGTGTGCGGGAAGAGAAGAGAAAGTGCCGAACGGCGAGTTGCTTCACGAGTTGTGATTGGCTCGGAGGCGGGGTCAAGTAGGGGTCAGATTCATTTATGATTTATGCATTAACGCAAAAGATGACATGATTGGGACCAGGCTAAAGACGCAGTCGATGGCCTTGTTTGGACAAGATGACTTCTACAAAACCAAATGGTCGCAGGCTCGAATCCCGCAGGCGTAACTCGTGCTGCCATTAGCATAGCCTCCTTGATTCTTGTCAGAGGCAAAGATTCCCGGTCAACCGACTGCTATTTGTATCCTATCTGATGAACTGTCAAACTGTGGAACAGAGCTGATTAAATTAGGAGTTATCTGCCTTCGTGAACTTGACAAATCAAATTTAACTGCATGCTTGGGTTGGCTTGAGGAGTCAAGTACATATTTGATATCTGAGACTGCAACTGACACCGTCATCAAAGTATATGCCGTACTTTCAATTCGGATATGTCACTGAACAGTATTCTGGCTGTGCCCCCTTGCAATAACTTTCCAGAGAAGCATTGTGGTAAGTTGACCAATGGGGTGTTGATTTTGGTATATGCATTTGCTTTCTGGACCTACGTCCAACCCGACTTGGTGATCAATTTCATTACCGACACCAAGGAGATAATCTCCTCCTCCCGACACTGAATGAAATGCTGGTCACCCGTGACGGTCAGTGTTGAACTTGGTCGTTGATCGTTGGCCTCGCATTACAGCTTTGTGGTTCACGCCAACGCTTCTAACATGCAAATGTGTGGTTTTCGGCGAAGAATCGGCAACACACAACCATGAAGCAGTGTAACCGCTGTTCCCCAGAAAAAAGTTTTGCGAGAATCATGATCGTGTACATTTGATATGCTTCCGTTGTTCAATCTCAAACATGAGTGTTACGATTATCACTGGTAACATATGGTCGGTCCACGGCATGCCTCATTCCACTTCGCAAGGTTGGCAAGGAAATATTCTGCGTACAAAATGTACGTGAAATCTACATCATCTATACGTCTTGTAATGGCTATGGTGAAATTCACTTTGTATGCCAAGACATTATGATGAGAAATTGATCCGGGGCACGAGTACCTCGACGTAGTCTAAATAATTTGCCCACAAAAAAATTGTATGGCATGTCTTCCATCATGCCTTTATTGCCATTGCAAATACCCAAGTCTTAAGAGAAAGAGCTCTGTGAACTACTGTGTGGCCTTGTAAGCCAAAATGCAGTTGTAGAAGGCAGAGGGTGACCAATACAATGAAAGATACTGCATATGGATCTGTACAAAGGCAACACAGCATCCTGCCTACGTTTTGAATAATCAATTTCACAAGTGGAAGGCCGTTCGGCATTGATTAGGCGGTGGTCCCACATCACATGTATCCTGCTCAAGTAAACTCTTGAAACTCGGAAACTATTCGAACATCAATACATGAACTACCCACGAGTGCCTGTATGGGTAGGGAAAAGCAGCTGGCCTTCTTTCATTCTAATTTCTCTTCAATTGATTTAACGTTTGTACTTCGGTACCCTTTTCCTGCAGTGACCGCGATACAGCACGAAGTTTCGCCTTTCATGTGTTTCAGATTCATAGGCCTATCACAAATCTAAAACAGCAACTGAGAATTCTATTGTTCACTCCTTCATTAATGTACATTGCTATTTCTTTGCGTTTCGGGGACGTACGGAAACCAACAAGGGTGAATCGCCAATTGAGAGCCAACTTTTCTACCTACATGTATCTCCACAGCAGAGCCAATATAGTATTGACGACCGGAAGTAGTCAAGCTGGACATGGCAGAAGGTTGCCACCTTTCGTGCGGGGAAATCTCACGTGCAGAAGCGCCTTTGGAGCGTTCCATTTCAGCCCACGCTTTTTGCCACTGGTGATGGCTGTAATCCTGTGTACAAGACGAATTGATGTACACTGATTCTATTAGAAGCACTTCAGCATTTTGAAGAGAATACGAGCTGGTGTGATGCCTGTAGGTATCGTTGAATAATTCATTGCTGGCTTCGTTTTCGTTTTGTTATCACCTTATGAAATTACATTAAAAGCCTTGACACCGTGACAACGATCGAATCGGCCCATCAGTTGAGATAATGACATCGGTTAACCACACAGTAAATGGAACTCTACGAAGTGACCGAATACCTTTCTTTGGGGGGAGCTTCCTGTCTCCTATAGATAACGCTGGCTCTTTCTCGCCGCAGACAGTACTGGAGCTGAATATTTCGTACTTGAAAAGTGCAGACGAACTCTATTAGCTCGATGTATGTACGGTAGCCAAATTGCATACTCAACTAGCTCAGCTAATACGTTTTATCACCTTACGAGGTGTTTACCAACATACATGTTGTTATGTTCAATATTGTAGCATCACATCAATTATTGCTGTACATGTTTAAAGAGTCCCCCTTGTGATATGTACTTGAGGACTGTTGGTGTAATAATGTTGGTTAGCCAGTACAATAATAATAAACCAATCAATGAGGAGAGGATTGGTCCACGTGGCGGCCATGACAGTAAAGGAAACGTCTGATTGGATGCCATGTCGGTGACGACACGATATAAGCGTGCGTTCATTGGAAGATTGGGCCATATGGCGGCCATGTCAGTGTTAGGAAACGTCGGATTGGATGCCATTATAGTGACGTCATGATTGTAAACGTTCGTTCATTGGATGAGGAGTGATGGGGTAGGGATAATATTCGTAGGCCTATGGACCTCCTGCTGTCTTTCTCGCTGTAACAGGGAAAGGGGAAACGCCCGTGAAACTTTTGAAAAATCACAGCAGTCCTCAAATGAGAAAGGGAATTCCTGCACAGCTAGCACTGATAATGCACCTGTGTACTGGCCATTTTTTTTCTGTGGCCAACACGTTTTGTGACATGTGTCGGTAATGTTCATTTATCGGGTCATTGGAGTCAATTAAATGACTAATATTNTACGAGCTGGTGTGATGCCTGTAGGTATCGTTGAATAATTCATTGCTGGCTTCGTTTTCGTTTTGTTATCACCTTATGAAATTACATTAAAAGCCTTGACACCGTGACAACGATCGAATCGGCCCATCAGTTGAGATAATGACATCGGTTAACCACACAGTAAATGGAACTCTACGAAGTGACCGAATACCTTTCTTTGGGGGGAGCTTCCTGTCTCCTATAGATAACGCTGGCTCTTTCTCGCCGCAGACAGTACTGGAGCTGAATATTTCGTACTTGAAAAGTGCAGACGAACTCTATTAGCTCGATGTATGTACGGTAGCCAAATTGCATACTCAACTAGCTCAGCTAATACGTTTTATCACCTTACGAGGTGTTTACCAACATACATGTTGTTATGTTCAATATTGTAGCATCACATCAATTATTGCTGTACATGTTTAAAGAGTCCCCCTTGTGGTATGTACTTGAGGACTGTTGGTGTAATAATGTTGGTTAGCCAGTACAATAATAATAAACCAATCAACGAGGAGAGGATTGGTCCACGTGGCGGCCATGACAGTAAAGGTAACGTCTGATTGGATGCCATGTCGGTGACGTCACGATATAAGCGTGCGTTCATTGGAAGATTGGGCCATGTGGCGGCCATGTCAGTGTAGGGAAACGTCGGATTGGGTGCCATGATAGTGACGTCATGATTGTAAACGTTCGTTCATTGGATGAGGAGTGATGGGGTTGGGATAATATTCGTATGGACCTCCTGCTTCCTTTCTCGCTGTAACAGGGAAAGGGGAAAAGCATATGACACTTCTGAAAAATCACAGCAGAAGTCCTCAAATGAGAAAGTGAATTCCTGCACAGCTAGCACTGATAATGCACCTGTGTACTGGGCATTTTTTTCTGTGGCCAACACGTTTTGTGACATGTGTCGGTAATGTTCATTTATCGGGTCATTGGAGTCAATTAAATGACTAATATTGGCATGGCCTTCGCAATCAATAGCAGTTAAGTCGTGAAATTCGCACATAAATAGACGGTATATGTCTGTGTGACAGATGCACGTGATGTAATTTTTATGTAGGCCTATATTTAGCGACTCAGTGCGGAGTGCATTCGTATCGGAGGACTGAATTTCTATCAAGATAAATTCGTCACCAAATCTGTCGAATCTGAAGCCACCACTCCGGTGTCCGAAAATAGAACCTCATCGTTCTCTCAGATCATGAAATGAAAAAATAGCCATCAATTCTCGGCATTCGTCTCCTTTATGCCGTTTACCACTGCCTACAAATGACAATTTAATGGACTGATATTAAAAATTCAAACACCGCTCTTGATCTCGCCAACTCTTCACTAATGATTTTTTGATTTATCTTCGTATTAAAATTCCGCCGACTGTTCTCATCCGTTATCGCGACTTTGGCGAAGAACAAGACAGATCGAGAACTGTTCTAATAACCTGGGAACTACTCCGCCGTGAATGACAAAATAAACGTCTAACAGTACTTTTGAATCCCTGTCTCACAGAAGAAGGAAAAGGGTGAAAAGGAGCTCTCAGTCAGTTGACCAATAGGAGTCACTACGTCAATGCCTAGCGGACCCATTCATGGTTGACTGCTAGAACTTTGCTGCCGTCTTTTGACGATAAGCATGGCTGACTCTCCTATTCTGCACAACCGAACTCTTTGGGTTTTTTTCACGAATAAATGACAAATGAATGTGAATTTTCCCGCAACGCCACCTCGTCTGTATCTATGAAATTTCTTGAATTCTTAGCAAAGTGACGAACAGTGTACAACTTGAAGCCTCAGCTTCCCAGCAGGTAATCTATATAAAAAAAACTCTGGCAAAGCCAAAGAAATGCAAATCGATTGGAATACATCATCTCATCGCCAATTCGATTACCGAGAAGAATACTCTGTAGTTCCTTCTTGACTTATATTGGTTTCATTTACATAGTCCCGGAGAGCCAACTGTACTCAATCGTGGTGTTCCGGCCAAACTCCACCTAAATCAATTTACCACTGCACACACGCATCCCAATGAGGCTGTAGCTCATTCAAAGCGCGGCAGAGGCCGTCCGATTAAATTTGTCCAGACGATACTGTTGGAAAGCAAAACCACCAACATTTATCCACATAATACGTCTTACTTAATTTGTACAGTGGCAACAATACGGCGAAATCGGGGGCTAAATTGAATTCTAAACAGAAATGGCAATATTGAATTTGATTGGTTGACGCCATCACGTGATCTTTGATTTATTTTACAGAAGATAGAATACTGATGTTTCATAGACAGAAAAAGAAAGAGAACCCCGATTTTATTTAAGATTTATTAGAAGAATGGATACCAATTTCTACATAGCTAATGATGTACCACTATCACGTTCCTGGAGTCATCACGAAATTATAACTTAGATTGATAACTTAAATTGATATTGTTATCATCTGCCGAATGGAATGACAATGACATAACATTAGGGGTTTGGATGTGAGCAGAATTTGTAAAATTCACGTTGGAGTTTGTTTCTATCAGTCGATAGGGTAATAGGCCTACAGAATATTGTAAATTGTTGGTAGGCAACATGTGTCCTTATGCTTTTGACAACCAACAAAATTGTTGGTAAAGGACCTCAAAAAGCCAAGGAGTGTGATACAGAAGGACTATCCCTCCTTCCACATCGATTCAGAACTCTCCTTGTGATGCTAATTTCGTATTGGTTTGGTTATCAAGTCATTCAACCAAGGCGAGTTGGCTGGCTTCCATGTTTCCTCGTCAGCGACCACTTGAATGAGCTGGGAGTAGGTCGGTCAACATCTTCCGATTCCATCGGAATTTTCCCCATTTTGAATTGGAAATCTTCATCGAGTGGGAGAAGTGGGATGTTTCACTTGATCAGAAAATGTTAGGAGCTCAATATGAGTGAAAGTGGACTCTCATTACTTTATTATATATGTGGAGACGTGATAAAATTTGTGTGTCTGATCAATGCGAGATTCATCTCATCATAAAGTAGGTCAACCAATGGGCGGACATCATAAAGTAGGCCAACCAATGGGCGGACATCATGAAGTACATCATAAAGTAGGTCAACCAATGGGCGGACAGAGCAGCAAATCATGTGGTTTAGTGATAGGCCTGCACTTTGCGAAGCCATTGCGTATCCGCGACGTAAGCTACGATTACTCTACAGTACCATGGGTGAAATCGCCACAATGCAGATGGCAGCACTGTCAACTTATGAGAATTATCGCTCAAGTTACTCGGGCGCCATCTGAACTTCAGCGATCTCACTCGTAGGACTGTACCGTGTTGTGGTGGATCACCAGATTCATATAGAGATGCCTGGACTGTCTTCCCAGCTGAGCTATTTACGATGGCTATAGATAACGAAGTCCGCTTTTGTAGGGAGAATAAAGCAAAACAACATTAGGTATTCCCCTCTATGACTTTCCAATGTTAAACACATTATTGGCAGAAATGAAAGAACGGTCTCCGCGGGATATTTGTTGCGACACGTCCCCATCACGCGATGTGGCAATTTATTGAGTGACTAAAGTGAGATAGATATAGTTTCTATATCTTGTAACGTAATCAGCAGTGACAGGTAATGATGGCTGACCAGTGGGGTCCGTATTACCAGTCGTAATCAACCATTGATATGTTTTCGATATTGCTTAGCTAAGGAAGCCACTGGAATAATATTAGCGCTTGGTCGTACTTAATGGTAAGGTGACACCAACACTGCAATCCATAACACTACAATCGTTTATCATCGGTCAAGGACTCGCCTTCGAAGCGACCGAGCGTGCTATGAGAAATTTACAAGGTCTTGACGGAGCATAGAGCGATGCGGTTTTGTAGAATGTTGATGACAATGTTGTACAACCCGTTGTGACATCTTCCAGTGTTTACGTATGCTGCTGTTTGGGAAACGCTGGCAGATAGATCGAACGTTTCTGTGTCTGTTTCCTGTTGTCAAGTCGCAGCTTAAATTCCATCAGACAATAGTAGGGGAACACTCACAGATGAAGAACATTCAGAAACGTTACACCGTCAATTTATATGAACAACTCGACGTACAATACGAGTAGCATGTCTCTGTCAAGAAGGGGATGGGAGGTGGTGGGCATTCTGGTAGATGACCTTATCGTTAAGATCTTACCGTATGGCCAACATTTGCATTTTGAGGTACGACACGAACTCATATCCTCCCCGAGGTGTTTATCCTTTCTTCACCGTCACTGAGAAATTTGAAATTAACGACCTACTGGCTAATAAACGGGGTTAAAATCACTAGAAATGTGAGAAAGAAAGGAGAGATTTCACGTCTGAGAGCGAGTGCAACCCATGCAAGTGATTTAATGACATTTTATCTTATTGGATTGTGGCATCGCTGAATTTAAAGAGAGGGCGAGTGGTTAGGGGCTTGCCGTGCTAACAGGATTAGGTGAAGGAGGAAACAGTGGCCGGGAAACCTCGTAAAGGTCAGTCTAGTAGAGGATGTGTTGTCGAAACGGTGGCTTGTGGGGATGAAAAGGAGATTAATAGCATTGTCACAATGTGGTGAATGGCAACCGTGGAGCAATTCATTTCACCCGGTCCGGTATCAGTTGAATCGGGGAGTGCGTATCATCGGCAGTGATAAACTGCAGGAAATCACTTCACAGAACCGATGACTTAGAATTCGTGAAATATGTCCGATTTGAATGTGTGGCAATGAAATGCTGATTGATCTGTCCCACCTTACACTACTACAGATGGTTTATGTTGCGTATATTTCACCGTGTCGGATTCTTCCCAGCAGGCAGAGACGATTATGAGAGTAATGCTGTGCATATTTCATTAAAATCGCCTTTCAAGGATGAGTTATTCGCGCATTGCACCTCACTTCGCCAATTCATCGTGTGGTACAGCCCCGTAAAGATATCACTCAGCGAGATATCTGGGACACTGTCTTCGGGTACCGCAATAGCGTAATGAACATTAAACGGCTCAGCTCCGTGAAGAATTACTGTGGACTCGGTTTTGAGACGCCGTTACTCTGTAGACGGCAGCACTGTCTTGGCAGCAGCATTTTTCAAAAATCAATTAGTGTTAGAGTGATTGGTCATATAAGACGTCTTGCCAGCTCAGTGCTTCTAATTCCCTCCGCAGTATCCCCCGACGATTAATACATAGAGATCTATATCTCATCCATTAAGTATTTAAGATGTCCAATCATAATACTTATCAAGATCTCGACACCGCTGACACCGATCGCCCGAAGCGCTCGCTGACATGGGGGAAGTCATCCCTAATGCCCAATATGAATAAAACTAATTCATCGCATGTCGAAGCTAATTGTGTTATCTTCGATAGCTACTGGTAAATGCATTGCCTTGGATGGTTCGGTTACACTCGGGGCCAAGTTCGGCCGTGGCTGTAAAGGCGTGACGCCTTTATCTGTTAAACCATACACCGTGTAATTTCATAACGGCAGAGGTATTTAAGGTAATGGAGGCGAGGTCTCAAATCTCAACGGCGGTGCTTGCTTCAGATCAACACAAGTGGTGAAACTGAGTTGTGCTTTTGGAAGGAAACGTTATCCATTAGTTACACTTTCCCATATTGGCTGAACAGCTGCAATGGTTACTCATGTTCATCCACATCCACATTTACAGTAGCAGGAAGCCTATACCTCGGCCAACAGCTTGACTTCCTTCAAATGTAAACTGAGGCCTACATGAACGAAGCAAAGCACCTCCTGCCCGACCCGACCTATCTCCGATTTGTTTCAATCGTTGGTCTTTCATTTCCTTTCGTCTCTGATATTGCCTTTGATTTGCACTGCAGGGATGCTTTGCTTCGTTTCCTTTCATTACAATTAGATATCACTGTATGATTTGCTTTGCGCTGCCTCGAATTTCTAAGAAAAAATGTTCTTTTCTGGCTTGGGCTGAGATTTTTCGTTCTCCGTGGCATGTTTTTGTCGGTTTGTCCTTGATGAACCTGCTTGCCATCAGTTTTCGCCTGATTTTGCTGTCTCTCGGCGTGTTACTTGCTTTTGCCTTTCCTCTCTCTCGCTGTAGAGGGGGCTACACTATAACCCATTCTGTCAAATCAGAATCCAGCGACCGTGCAGGCCCCGCAACCTTTGCCTATATAACCTTCGCCAACCCTCCATTATCGCTGCATTGAGTGTGACCGAAAGCACCAAACGGTTCCGTTACAATGCGTTAATATTGGCGTGTCACACCATCATAAACAGCAACACAGGGCATGCAGTGTGTAAAAACGTAGCAGAAACGCATGCATGATATTCTCTTTAAACACGTCAAGGTGCTTTGACACCCATTATCCACCGGTCAAGCTGTTTTATCTTTAACGATGGATATGAATTTAATTCATTGGCAACCCTAACATTGCAAATTGAAAATCGATGCCAATGATTCGCACTTCTATGCAATATTGAAATCGCTGCCTTGGTAGTTATGCGGGACTTCCGGTTCCGCTGTGTGGGCAAAGGGCGCCGATTACCTCGTCCCCAGCGGTATTATTGCCCTGGTGTCAAATGTCAGATTCATGTCGATGGTGTTTCGCCATTTTTTCTACACCATGTATCAAATCACCACCCGATATCACAGATCAATTCGTGTAAGCTGACACCAAGCTTTGATTTTTTGGTGAGATCATATTACGTATTGAACGGAGAGTCTGAAAGTGAGCTAAACCACTGCAGATACGGAAAAGATTTTCGCTTACGATAAGCGGCACTTTTCCCACAAGTTTTTGTTCCAAGTAAAAAAAAATATAATGTTTGGTTTCCCTCTGTTTGTATCCGAGTTGTAATTCATGTCAATTGAAAAAACTATCGATTGGAACAGGAATCGCATTATCAGTAGTTCTCGAATGGACTGTTCTAACAAATGCGATGTATGGATCGATTTAATAAGGTCTATCACTGCACGTTCTGACGATAAATTACCACCTGCAATTGTTGATACAGTTATAATAACCAAATCCATATCGCCGTTAGCAGACCATTATTGTAAGTATCAATTACTGAAACCGCTCAGATCAGTAGACCGGAAGTCGAGGCTCTCCGTCGGGTGTAAACGCCTAGTACGCATGACGGAAGCAGAGCGATGAGGTATCGCTATGATATGGACGCGTCCGAGGCCGGTTCCAGGAAAATTGGCCGATTGAGAGTGCGACACCAGATGAATGAAAGATGAATGGTAGGCTAAGTATTGGGGAAATGTCGATGGAATGTCTTTCAGAAAATATCACCCGATAACACCCATGGCTAACCAATCAAAATCTATTGTTTTTGTTATTGAGTCTTTATCTGTTTGACGCGTCATGTAGTGCGGCTAATGGCTTCGCCTGTCCCATCGATCCTGACCAGGATTTTCCAACTGGCTCCCCGCGGTATCTTGGATTTTTGGTGGCAAATGAGGATATTTCTTGGAGAATTTCTTGAAGCATCAGCATGGTTATTGAAATATGATTGCCAAGTTGTCGTCAAGTGTCAGCCGTCTACTCTTGATCGCCGTGTTTGGTCAGAGATCATGGAACTTTTTACTCTTGATCGCTGTGATTGGTCAGAGATCATGGAACTGCTCTTGATCGCTGTGATTGGTCAGAGATCATGTATCTGTTTACTCTCGATCGCTGTGATTGGTCAGAGATCATGGAACTGTTTACTCTTGATCGCTGTGATTGGTCAGAGATCAT
>NMRB01001126.1:0-30393 GCA_002633025.1 Notospermus geniculatus | reverse complement strand
TATTGGCGTGTCACACCATCATAAACAGCAACACAGGGCATGCAGTGTGTAAAAACGTAGCAGAAACGCATGCATGATATTCTCTTTAAACACGTCAAGGTGCTTTGACACCCATTATCCACCGGTCAAGCTGTTTTATCTTTAACGATGGATATGAATTTAATTCATTGGCAACCCTAACATAGCAAATTGAAAATCGATGCCAATGATTCGCACTTCTATGCAATATTGAAATCGCTGCCTTGGTAGTTATGCGGGACTTCCGGTTCCGCTGTGTGGGCAAAGGGCGCCGATTACCTCGTCCCCAGCGGTATTATTGCCCTGGTGTCAAATGTCAGATTCATGTCGATGGTGTTTCGCCATTTTTTCTACACCATGTATCAAATCACCACCCGATATCACAGATCAATTCGTGTAAGCTGACACCAAGCTTTGATTTTTTGGTGAGATCATATTACGTATTGAACGGAGAGTCTGAAAGTGAGCTAAACCACTGCAGATACGGAAAAGATTTTCGCTTACGATAAGCGGCACTTTTCCCACAAGTTTTTGTTCCAAGTAAAAAAAATATAATGTTTGGTTTCCCTCTGTTTGTATCCGAGTTGTAATTCATGTCAATTGAAAAAACTATCGATTGGAACAGGAATCGCATTATCAGTAGTTCTCGAATGGACTGTTCTAACAAATGTGATGTATGGATCGATTTAATAAGGTCTATCACTGCACGTTCTGACGATAAATTACCACCTGCAATTGTTGATACAGTTATAATAACCAAATCCATATCGCCGTTAGCAGACCATTATTGTAAGTATCAATTACTGAAACCGCTGAGATCAGTAGACCGGAAGTCGAGGCTCCCCGTCGGGTGTAAACGCCTAGTACGCATGACGGAAGCAGAGAAATGAGGTGTCGCTATGAGATGGACGCGTCCGAGGTCGGTTCCAGGAAAATTGGCCGATTAAGAGTGCGACAGCAGATGAATGAAAGATGAATGGTATTAAGTATTGGGGAAATGTCGATGGAATGTCTTACAGAAAATATCACCCGATAACACCCATGGCTAACCAATCAAAATCTATTGTTTTTGTTATTGAGTCTTTATCTGTTTGACGCGTCATGTAGTGCGGCTAATGGCTTCGCCTGTCAAATCGGTCCTGACCAGGATTTTCCAATTGGCTCCCCGCGGTATCTTGGATTTTTGGTGGTAAATGAAGATATTTCTTGGAGAATTTTCAAGAGATTCTTCGAGCATCAGCATGGTTATTGAAATCTGCAGTGATTGCCAAGTTATCGTCAAGTGTCAGCCGTCTACTCTTGATCGCCGTGATTGGTCAGAGACCATGGAACTGTTTACTCTTGATCGCTGTGTTTGGTCAGAGATCATGGAACTGTTTACTCTCGGTAGCTGTGATTGGTCAGAGATCATAGAACTGTTTACTCTTGATCGCTGTGATTGGTCAGAGATCATAGAACTGTTTACTCTTGATCGCTGTGATTGGTCTGAGATCATGGAACTTGGTTGTGATTAGTCAGAGATCGTGATGAATCAGAGTGACTACTGTTTACTCGTGGTCGCCGTGATTGGTCAGAGATCATGGTAAACCAGACGGTCAACTGTCTTCTCTTTTGATCGCTGTGATTGGTCAGGGATCATGATGACCAGAGTGACAACTGTCTTCTCTTGATCATTGGTCAGATATCATGGTGAACCAGATGACAACTGTCTTGTCTTAGATCATTGGAAACCAGAGTGATAACTGTCTTCCCATGGTCGCTATATGATTGGTCAGAGATCATGATCAACCCGAGTGACGACTGTTTTTCTTGGTCGCTTGATTGGTCAGGGATTCTGATGACCACTTTCGCTGAACAACCAGTATCGTAGTGCACATCCAAACGGAGCCTACATGTATCTGAAACATTCGTAATTCATACTCACCATCACTGTTGATTTCCCCAGTTCCAAATTCAACCCACTGAACGTCTTGAATGACATGCATACCGCTGAAATACCTGCGGGTCATGATTAATCTTAAATGAAAAACACAAGTTAATGAATGAATTCAACAGCCGACTATTCTGGCCGTCACCGAGGGAGCAAGTTATCTTCCTTCTCGATGTACGATCTCCGTGGCAGGCAGCGGATTGATCAAGATAACGAGACGAAAAAACATCCCAGTTTCCAGGTTGCAACCTTTGATACAAAACCTTCAGATGCTTTTTTCCAAGTGTAATAAAGATAAGGGGCCACTTAGCGAAGGGTAGATGAGCACAACAATGATACGCTGCGTTAGGACCTGCATGCGGTAGACTAGACGCTGATGCAGCAGGGGAGGATCCAGCATTCTGGTAAAGAAGGCCACGGGGGGCGGTGAAGGCAAGCACCAAAGGCGCGAAGCCACGGCGGTGGGTCTGGGGTTGTCGGCCTGTGCAGTGTCGGCTCTGTCGCTGTATAGTCAATCACCAGTCTTTACACAGATCAGTTCCCATGTGTAATATCAAATCCTCCATCCATTATGTGACGTGACTGCGTCAATGATTGGTGAATTTGAAAATAAACATACTTCGCTCAGCCAATCACCGAGGGTTTTAGTCCACACCACCGCGGCTACTCATTGTTGGGGATTATCATTGGGTGTAGCGACAGTCCTTCATGAAGAAACATCGGCTTTATCTGACATGACGTGTTCTTAGATGATAGCTCCTAGGAGACTACCACTGCTGCTACACCATGGGCTGATGATCGGAAGATTATTTGATTATGGATGGCATTGGTTAATTAAGAGGTGTTCCACTGAAGGATTGATGAAGATATGCTGTCCCACTGAGGATCATCAGAAATGAAACGGTGGTGCTTGTAATGATAAACATGATGGAGAAATTTTTAAAGGAGCACGGTATTGGATCTCTAATGCGTTATTTGACTGCCGACGTAGAGGGAGCCACCTAGCGGCAGCAACAAGAACTACAAAAATGCAATTCACCGACAACGTAGTTACTAGTCCCAGGGTTGGAGAGTGGCGCGGTGGCGCCGGTTGTCGAGAAAAAGTGGAAATACCGTGGTCCTTTAACTGTTCGACTCTAACGAGCAGACCTTGACTGTAAGACATCATTTAAAGTGAATAATGTCCTGAGTCAGTTTTCCTTCACTGTAAAGAGCATTTTTATTTTGAAATAGTTTTTAATCTCAAGAGAATCCGTTATGTTTTCATCAAGTACCCGATGAACTCCTGAAGCCGCAAGGTTGTTTATCAGAAGCAGACAAAGGTTCCGGATATGCCAAAAAACACCTCTTTGTGATGAGAGGTAGAATGTTAAAGATTTTCTTGAACTTTAGATTGAAGTCTTGGCTAATAAGTAATGGATTAGTGCACAGTTTGATGTGTTTTGTCAACAGGGCCAATCTGTTGTTGTGCTGTGAAAGCGATTGGCAATCAAGATATGGACATCAAGTAAAGAAGTCCCCATCTTGATGTAAAAGATAATGGTGAAAGGGATGGTGAGGGCGTTTTTACTTTTGCACTGGATGCCAAATGGAAGGGAGTGGCTGTGTAACATATTCTTCGTAGTTCTCCTGCGTCTGTCCTGAGGGGATTCCTATCATTAGTCATGGCTTAATAAAAAAAGGCCCCCAGCCCAAATTACATGTGGTGAATACTGATTGAGGAGCAAAAGATGTTACTGATGAAACGTATGTAAGGTCCTTAACAGGACTAAGCCAGTCGTTTCACCCAATATTCCTTGTTTTCGACGCCAGCGATATGTTGTCGTTAAAAAGTATACAACGGAGACCTGATCCATTGGTACCGGAGGTCTCGCCATCGAAAACTTAACAGCACCTCTTCTAACTAGACGTGTTCTCCTCATCTTGTTGATATTTCCCGATAACCTCCCACCATGTCCACACCAATGACCAGGATTAGGTCTATTGACGGATGATGAAGTAGTGGTCGGCTGACGACAGTTTGAAACGCCGAAGATCAATCACAACCATCCTCTTCCTGGTTCTGCACTGAAGGAAAAACAGCGAGGCTGGTTTGTAGAAATCGCTTGCATCAACTTCTTTGGTAAAAACGCAAGATGATGTTGTGTTTTTGAAAAGAAATGCTTTAAGTGCGCATGGATCCTATGTCCGTGGATTGGATTGGCTGTGGTGGCCTCATTTGCTGGATGCGGTTGTTGTCATCTACGCAGGGGTAGATTATGAAGCGAGAGGTAGAAGTAGAGAGCGGAGGGGGGGGGGTCTCCTCTTTTTAGATGTTTGAGGTGAGTCAAAGCTTGCACATGCATGATTTCGATCGGTGGGGGAGGGAAGTCTTTGCTGCTGCCCCCCCCCCCGGTTCCTCAGAATCAGGTCAAATGAGGAGGCGTTGGGCGCCTGATATTTGCGCAAAGCTGAGTGAAGTCAGAACTCGCGTTGGGGGCCACTCAAGATAGTTGATGCCCGCTTTGCTAGACAACCTGGGCGCTCAAATTCACAGGCTCTATTCCATTCACCTTCCATTCTGCATGTAACTATCAGGCGCGGATCCAGAGGGGGCGCTCCGGGCGCGCGCCTCCCCTTTTGGCCAACAAATCTGAAAAATCGACCGTGAAATTCTGGAATTGGGCGCAAATTCCAATGTAACTGGCACAGGGCGCCCCCTCTTTTCCCAAAACCAGGATCCGCCCCTGACTATCATATTACCAAAGTGTATTCTTCAGTCAGTGGCACATATATGATCTCAAATACGAACACATCAAATCAAATCTTAATAATACTAAAGGTTGCTATATCGACTTTCAGCAGCGGTAGGTTTTAAGCTCAGAGAGTATGGGGGCGTTATAGAGGCTGTATTGGGATAAAACATAAAGGGATTAGCTAAATAAATCGTCTTTGAGGTGTGAAAGTGGTTGTCTGTGTAACCAGAGCCGAGAATCGATGAGAGAAGGTGTCGAGAAGCAGTTGACGTACGGATTAATGGAACTTGTAGTAATTTCGTTTGTTTGCGTCACAAATAAGGCGATTAGAACAGTGCCGTCGCGAAAGTACATTTTATGATGACCAGTTATACCAGGTCTGTGGATAGAGTCCATTTTCGACATCCTCCCATAGCAGAGCTTTGGTCTCGCTTCTCTTAATAGGTTCGCACGAAGAGGAGTGAATTAAAAACCCTGCTGTCGGAGGATGATTTTTGACGGCATTTGATATTGACCATCAGTCGAATGAACCATCATGTTAGGCCGAGTTTTTGTCGACCGTTCAAGCTCCGTCTCAATTGTGTCTGCGGTATTTGTTGAGGAGAGGAAAACCAAGACAGTTGTGTCAACAACTTGTCTTTTTATTATTACGTCTCTTCAAGTGATGTGCTTGTGCAAACTCGAACTGTTGTCCTGTTTCCATAGCAAGGGGTCGGTGTACTCTACATGCGTGCTTAGGAAGGGGACAGACTAGTACATGCTCTTTATTATTTATGAAATATCTAAAGAGACCGAAGTTCTTGTTGAGTTACTTCATGGAAACTCGATGGGATGGGCGTACGGCAACCTGACCGATTTGCTACCCTTCGCTGTCTTCTCAATAGTTCCTGTCCTAATTCAACGGTCCTTTAGGCCTACTGGAAGGTAAAAGATTAAGAACACAAATTTGTGAGTTGAAATAGCCCGAAAGAATACTGAAATCAGTCCGATGCATTTTAGACTGATTTTGATTGAAGACGACGGCAGCCATCTTGATTATATTTGGTGACGTCACCGGACACGTGACTGGTGCTTTTGGATCGTTTCAATCCCGTATTCATCAAACTGAAACCAATGTTAAGTTTGTATATCCGTCGAGCTGATCTTTCATGTCTTGTGTGGCTGCTTTCATCCTCTATGACCTCTACCAAACTGTCTTACCACGTACCCAAGGCGACGTAGGTCAAGTGACAATGGTTTGCCAAATTGTTATAAGTATACTCGGGTTGTCGATGGCCAGGTAGGTGGTCAAGGGTACTAAAGTCGACGCAAACGGAGATATTGGTTGAGATGGTGTCAGCCCAGAGGTCAGGCACCATCAATGAAACCATCTACTGTGTCATTCAGTTCAATCTTTCTTTGGCTTCAAATAAATTAATAGGCGCCCTGCCTACAAATGACGATAACGCGCCAGATATCTATCCACTGTTGGCATGTTTTAAAAATGTACGATTCACGATTGTTCCCTGGGGATTTAGCCGAGTCGGGGTTGTTTATCACGGCTTGTCTTAGCCCTGGGCACTAGGCCAGATCTACAGCCCATCCTGCTAATAATTCATATATAATACATGTCTTCGACTGGTCGTATATTGGTGTGCTATGGCTTTAAGAGACATTAAGGTAATCTACTGTACCATTCAGATGCTTTTCGCACAAGTAAATGTGTCTCCGAGGTCGTTACAAGCCAGCATGGCTACGGAGGAGGAGAACGGTAACTGTTTCTTTTTCATCAAAGCAAAGATAAAGTTAATCCAAGGATAGCTGTGAAGGCCTGTTTGCGGAGTGCGACCACGGCTACGAGCGCGGAAAACGCTTTGCTTAGATGCAGCGCCTTGAGGAAAACAAAACTTTTCGTATTCCTGATGCCTGAACAGGCCGCGAGTCTGACGTCCATCTGAGCAGCATCGCCGTGAACACCCGAATGTGCCGCCGGCCCAGGAAATCACCTGGTACCTAACACAATATGTTGCTGCGAGCGAAAGAGTTTGAATTCATTTTAGCATCTAAGTATTTAAACAGCCGAAGCCTAATAAAAACTGATTGAAATTCATGCAAATTCTAATTCGTTCAGCGGTTCGTTTCCATCGGTGGTGAAGTGAAGATCAACATATCATATTGTTCTGTTCGCAGCTGAATATCTGTTTCCGATGTAACCCCGAGGTGTTCACAATTCAAATTGAAATGCCTCGTGTTCTTGCCAGTGACTCCTTTTAGATAGTCCGAATACAGACTCCCCTGCTTAAATATGTTAATTTATGAAGCGCGTCACTATTTGATTTCTGATTGTTTCCAATAACCGCGGATAAGATCACGTAAAGATGGCGGTGTCAGAGTTCGAAAATTAGCCAATGAGATTCATGCACGCATTCCACGGCCGAACATGGCAAGCATACGTATACATATAATCGCTGTACAGTCCCACTCAGCAAATTTCTACGACACATCGAGAAAACTACCCCAGCTTCGGGGCAAGTCAATTACCAAGAAGAAACGCCGACAACCGTGGGGCATTCCTTAAAAAGACCCTTTTAACTGCTTATTCCTTACCTTTCCCATTGACCGATGCCGCCTTCCAACATCACGCGGTCATCTCGTTTCCTGTCTCGTATTCGGAATATGACGAGAGTGTCCATCCTCCCACTGTGAGTGCATCAGGTTTCAAGGTACATTAAGGATTGATAGCAAAAAAGTCAATTACAAGCTGGAGTGGCTGTCGATGCCAATAGAAAATGTCCCGTGTGATGTGTAGCCGTATCCGATTTCCTAATCTATTTGCCATGGCTTTGCATCTCTTGGGTGCAGTTCGGGAAAAGCTGGCCGAAAGACATGAAAGAAGGTTTTTCGAATTGCCAGGTGAACCGGTGCGTTTAGGGTACATCTCCTCAACTGCAGCTTTACGTTCTCCCAGTCTAATCTCGACTTCACCGTCCCTCAACCCCATATTGAAGGCTTTCGAGGTTGCACTTGGTGAATTCGGCACCTTGGCTACATTCGTCATTGCATTTCCTCCTTTCTTCAAAATGACAGCCGTTTCTTCCCTTGGCTCATTCGGAACAAGCAACTTCCCTCTGGGTAACTTCCGGTTTTCAACCCAGCATTTACGTAAGTAGTGAATTTTGTATTGTGTCGGATGTGACATTTGAAAATGTATTGACTTTTGGAATGTCACGGCACATACGTAGGCCAGGTTATAGAGAACCTCTTGATCGGCAAAAGTGATCTCTGTAAAACCGATACCTCTGATCAGTCTTTAGGTTGATATCCATCCCACCTTCTATCCTCTCATAGCACCCTTACCACTCAATCCACTCCGAAGAGCTTTCTTTTGGGCGGCCGAGAAATTTTTCCCTGATACGCGTTCACTTCTTCATTGGGTGGAGAAAAATCTAATGCTTTCCCGTTGGATCACGGAAATGTTCCAGAGCGTGGGAGAGGATCGTCTGCTAAATGAAAAAAAAAACGGGTCGATGACCACACGTTTCTAATGGACGTCAATAACATCGAGACTGATGAGAAATGTCAGTGTGCCAAGGTTGTGAGGATGAGGATCTTCTCCGTGGCGGGCCGACGTGAAGCCCTTTGGGCTAGTGTGAGATTGCCGGCGCTTCCTTGATGATGTCTGACTTGGAAGACATCTGTTCTTCATCATCTCAAGTCATTGAATTATCAGTCATACGTCGGGTGTTTCAGGGTCTTGCGAAGGGAATGGAGAAGGAGTTTCGTGGGTATTTTCATGGTAGCACTTACTTGCGAAATCCAGAAATTACGAGACGTGACCGTCCACCATCCTCCCAAAGCAGGGGTTTTACATTGTACGTACCTCGCTTCTCTTCAACCACTCACACACAAGCTCTTTGTGTGGGAGCGTATGAAGAGGAACGAGACCAATGTCCTTCTTTGGCAAGATGACCGTCCACGAATATAGGGCCTAAACTTCGCAAACCAGCGGAACACCGCTCATTCTACACTGTTAGAAATAACAGAAGATTTTACAGAAAATCTGTGCAGCAGAGTCCCCAGGACGGTTCTGTAAAATTACAGACCTGATCTGTAAAATTACAAACTTAAATAAATGTCAACAGAGATTTGACTGGAGGCTGATCAAATTATATTTTCATACTGCCCTCAGAAGGCATCATTATGGGATGTCCAATGGAGTCCAACCAATACAGGAAAACATGAATCATACCATAAAAAAATTATGTAAATTTACAGAAAGTGCTGGGGACTCTGCTGCAGGGAATTTCTGTAAAATTACAGCAGAATTACTACTGTAAATTTAATAATTTCTAACAGTGTACGTTTGTACTAAACGTATCCAGAAACGTGTTACTGCCAGGGACAAAACCCAGCATCATCGCGACCGTCGATTTTCGCATAAGATGCTGATTTTCTCCTCTGTGTTCGGCCATCCATTGTTGTAATGAAGTCATCCCGACTGTCAGTTATGGTGGCTGGTGTTCATCCATCATTTTCCGTTTGGCATCGCCTGCCAGAGTTTGTCCTACAATCAGGGATGGCACGATGGAGTAGAGAGGCCGATCGCGGTGCTGAACGGAGTGATCAGTTATCGCAGAGCAATCGTCAGCGTCGTGCACTTTTATCTGAACTGGAGTCTTTTTTCCCTTCAGATAACCAGCGACTAACTCCTATAGCTTGTTTTAAAACAATCACTAAAAGTTGCCTCTTGGCAAATATTCAACAATTCGAGAGGATGAGTCCACTCGGCGTGCTTTTAACCAATCAGAGAAGAGGCCACATCCACTAAGGCCTTGTTCAACCAATCAGCAGCAAGATCTTACCCCACTTAGCCGGTTTTTCAACCAATGAGCAATGAGAATGAGTGCCATGGTCTGCCTTCAAACCAATTAGTCCAGTGGACATATCGTCCATCTCGTCACGTTCATTTTGTCGGCAGACGGCTTTGTGTGTTTTACCAGTTCAGATCCGTGCTTCTGCCAGCCGAACACCCACGACTTGGCCCGATCTCTGATCTGCTCTGACGTGAATCTGCCAATATCCTGTTGTGGAATGGCAGGCTGAACTTCTAGTGATTCCCAACGGGGCATATCACGTTCCCGGCCGCCTCCGGCATCACGCCAACCAATGGTAGTCTGAGGTTTACCTTACAATCAGATGCTGATCGGGTTACAAAACCAAATACCCAGACGAAAAATTGGTAAAAGCAGAATATTTTCATCATTCCCGGCCGCAAACGTCTCATATGATGAACACGCTAGTCAAAATAGGCGCTCTCTATGCAGTATAAATCAAACTATTTACTTTTCCTTTTGTGGGAGGCCATCCTTTCGGCATGATATACTTCATGTGGACCATTTGTTATTTCTAAGCTCACT
The DNA here is from genome assembly GCA_002633025.1 of Notospermus geniculatus. Taxonomy (NCBI): domain Eukaryota; kingdom Metazoa; phylum Nemertea; class Pilidiophora; order Heteronemertea; family Lineidae; genus Notospermus; species Notospermus geniculatus. The sequence continues at coordinate 20,314 of NMRB01001126.1, read as the reverse complement.
GCAGCAGACAACAAGAGGCAATAAAGATGCCAACTTTATGTCTCATATTTGGATCACTTTTTGCATCAACTAACAACAAATGGCTCGGTCAGCTGGTGTGAACGAATAGCAAGACATCTGACTTAGTCGTTTTCAATGATTCCAATCGTGACTCGTTCAATCATTGCTTCTCTTGAGTGTATTTTGCTGGTGATGTCCCTTCTACGGCTGGACTTCTGGTTCTTCACAGCCACACTGGGCTGTCAGAGTGGTCTAGTGGAAATGTCTTGTGCCTCTCACGTCTGAGCTCACGGGTTCGATACTCGGTCGGATCCACTACTCATGTGGTAAGAGACTGCGCCTCTTTTGACAGTCAAGGTCTCCGCCGGGACTCCGTTTTCCTCAATATCAGGTGGAGGTCCTACCGTCGGTCACCTCTTCACCAGTTTCCGAAATGTTCCTTACCGCTGATTTTCACCCAACGCTGAGACTGGATGTTATTCGAATCCTACATGTCCTAATGATTAGTAATACCCACAATAACATTATTCTTTTGAATCCTTGCGACATTTCCCGAATCGGCGCAAGCAGGACGACAAAGGGGAACAACCAACACGATCATTTCCATTGAAATTACATATAGCGTCTTGGCAAATTGGTCATTGGTCATTCTTGCTTCAAAGGATGGCGTCCGAGTGAATGCGAAGCACCTTCGTCTGTTCCCGGATTATACCCTTGAGAAATCATAGTCTCCAGTGCCATCGTCTGGGATACAATGCAGACAAACACGTCTTCGGTTGTTGCCACGTCTCTTGTCCTGAGACGAAAAACACATCACGGATATAATTGTTATTAGAAATTCCACGGAAGTTCCTCCGGGAGTTGACATTATACCGACATGGTGTTTTTGTCACCAGTAAAATGTCGTGTTGGCATTTCCACCAGCCGATCTTTTGTCTCGAGGGTATCGGAAAAAAAACGTGCCCTCGTCGAACCCAAGTATTGCAGTATGTGATGGAATCTAATGCCCCTCCTGATGCCCGCCAGTATTGCTTGTCACGGGATTTCGTCTCTCTAGAGTCCACTTGAATGGTACCTCTTTAGCCATGAAGGTGTTGCTGGGGGCATCCAGTCTTGGGGGGCATTGGATCCTATGACATCGCCTATCAATGCGCAAAAGAAACTTCGAGGTGATCGGTTGTTTCATCGTAGAGCTGTCTCATTTCATCTTCATAATGAAGAGGAGCCAAAGATCGTGATCGGGGGACAGGCTGCTTTTCCCTTGATGCTCTTGGAAATGACCACACGCAGGGAGAATTTTACCACTTGCTACTAAAGTTACTGCGGTGACACAAGATCTCGTATATTGAAGATTGTTCCCACTAATTGCTCCTCATTTAGTCGACAACCACCAACGCATTCCAGATCAGAAAAACTCGCATCTCTTCTCTCTGAAAGATTTAATTGAGAAATAAAATTCCTTAATAGCGTCTTCACTTAGAGGAATTGGCAATAAAAATCTATTCCGTTTGTGAAGGCGCGTGATCAGTGAGGTGGATACAGTCAGCCGTACCATCTACTCGCCTTTCAGTGGATATCTCATTGGTTTATTTGTCTATTATCGAATTGAACCGATCACTAGGAAGAAATTGAACTCGGTTTATTAGGATTGATCCAATCTGCTTGGAATTCTTTCACTTTGAACTTCTTTTCTTTCAAAGCGGGCTCGGTGCAGAAACCGGAATCGGGACACGGCGGACAGCTTGAATGCAGCCTCAGCGGCCTCTGGTGTAGAATGAGGGAATCACCCTCATGAATGAGGTTTATCGACCAATGAAAATGAGGATTCCCATGCCATGTAAATAAACATGATCCACATTGACCAATCAAATGGCCGCGTACTGATAATACGTCGCCACCGTGATGCACCAGCGAAGTGTAATCGACCAATGAAAACGAGGATTCCCGTGCCATGCAAATGACGTTGATACGCCTTGGCCAATCCAATGCCCGCGTTCTGAATACGTCGCCACAGCGATGCACCAGCGAAGTGTTTGAACTAAACCCGTGGCTTAACCTTGACTCTGAAAGTCAAACGATGCGCCGGGAGGCAGGGGAACAATCCATGGAAATGGAACATTATTGAACCCAATTCTGTGAAGTCTTATTGCATTCGTCAGTGGCGAAATTACTTCTATTGGAATGGACGGCAGCGCAAAGTGAAACATGAAATATTACCGTTTAACCACACACACTACGAAACGTGTACGTAAATGGGGGTCGTTATTGCCTGGAAAATGCACTGGGAAATATTTTTTTCGTCTTTCCCTCCGTTCAATGATCTGTTCTGACACTTGTGCTGAAATAGTGGAGGTTATTTCGTGTTTTTGACGGAGAAGTTTAATCTTGAAAAGAAATTTTGGTAAAAAAGGTAAAAGATGTAAAAAATTGCCCTTCTCTCTTCTTTGTGTATAGACGGGCAGATACAGCAAGAAACGTGATCCCTTTGGATCTAGTGATTAGTGGCCGCTGGTTTCCGAAGCCTACTTGGGATGTCACCATATAGATTTCAATGAAATGACACTTGACGCTGGTCAGAAGAATCTATCGTATTGGTAGCTTTCGGTAGTTCCTGAAAGAAGGAACTAACTAAGCTTATCACGATAAGAAATCACTTGACGCTGGTCCAAGGAGTCTGTCTTATTCTGATTCGCTTTTGGTTGATCCTAATGAAGGAACTAAGCTTACCACGACAAGAAATCCAAGATGGCGTACCCCATTTTCTTATCCCTGTATCCCCGGATGGCCTACCGCTCCATGGTGGCTGAATAATGACACAATGTGCTTCGAGATCATCACACAGAAACCATCAACTGCCGTCGCCTGTAACCAAGGCCGATAAAGAAACATATCTCCCTGGGCCGTTTACCAAATTTGCTTCCGCTACATTGAAATCGATCATGGCCAAAAAGATAAATGGTCTTAATATGTGAGAAATGATAAAACTGTGTCAGGCATTCTCCGGGCATTTGATCAATGAGGCATGGACAGTAATGGCCCTGATAGAAAGAAACGGTCAAGAAGGCAACAAAACGTTTGCCACGCATTCGTCGAGAATTTACTGCTAAACGGTTTGCGTCGTGGAATAATCACTATCGCTTTGTGAGGTCAATAGAAATTCTTGTCAAATTGATCTGAAAATCGGTTTCATTACGACCCGTGACTCAAGTAAATCGTCTCAGCATCCATGTCAGGCCATAAAATATAGCTATAGGAGTGATCGCATCCGTGCTGGGGATTTTGACGCTGGGAGGAGAGTAATTCAACAAATATTTACCTAAACGGAAAAAACCTATCGCCGAATGATGAGTACGATGATACGATTGCCGTGCGACGTGCCTTGAGGTCGTCTGCCAGTAATCTGTCGCGCGGGGGAGGAAAAAATATTGCGCTCCTGGGGAGTATCGTGTTCGCAAGGAAAATGTCTTTTTCTTGAGGATCTCATATCAAATTGGCCCTGCCCACACATCGGTATTAGGCTCCGAGCGCAGTCTTTTTGAAGTGTCTTCACAACTTTCGCCTCCTTCTTTTATGTTTTTCAAAAGTATGAGCTCAACCTCGATCTAGGTAAAAATATTGTTAGTTATGGGCATGAGCGTTTCAGGATTTGGTGTCAACAGGAATGGCGTACCGCTTGGAGCTGTTATCCGACAACTTGATTAAATTGCGTCCACATTTTTAGCAACCGCCACTGTTTCGTGCATTAATGCGTTCTAATTCATATTCCATAACGTCAATTCGTAGAAATCGCGAAAAAAATTATTCAGGGGTGTTAAAAATTCCTAACGACCAATAATCGATGTTAGTTAATGGTGCTGCGGACCTGATGTACGTGAGCGTCATGGCCGCCGTCACTGCATTATTCATCAAAGAGACTGAATAGCAAGGCCCTGAGACCTGATTATTCACGTAAACGAAAAGCAATATTGTTCTCTTTGAAATTATATTCATTTATCTTTATTTATTAGTGATAGGACGGCCAGTGACAGGCTGGTGATCATTCGTCGTGAATGGTAATACGGCAAAGATTAGGATCGTATATGAGCCGGCAGGTTTCTGGGCTGTACGGCTCGCTTACGTATGCATTGAGCATGCCGCAAGTTACGGTGGAAATGTGGGTGATTTTGAAGTTGATGGCAACACTTGGAGTTAATACAGCTTTAAAATCAGCCCGTGGTTGGCAATTTCCACAGTGCCCGAGAAAAGCCTCAGTTTGCACCAGAAGGACCATCATTAGAGATCATTCTAAATGGTGAAGTCTGCGTGACGAACATGTTCAAGCCTTGAACAAGCCCATCAGGTCGGAACCCTTTGGCATGGGTCCATCTTGAGGAATCAGGGGTTCTCCTGCTGGCTTTCCGACATCTCAGGGGTTCGGGGGGATGTTAAGGAGCGAGCCCCAAGAACCTTTGGCAACATCATGGTGCATGAGACCAGGAAAGTTTCGGTTCACAAAATGAAGATCACCACAAACTTGATCAAGAAGCAATCCAGAGCAGACATTCCACAATCTGAATTCGGCCAGTCGAGTCGAATTGGGAATAACCCTGGACATGTTGTCTGTCTTTGGTCATGATTAGAGGTCGGCAACTCGAATGAATGTTCCCAAGACGTCTTTGTCTTCGCCGAAATAATTAAATCGAGGAGGGAGTGGAGATTTGGGAGCTGAATTCTTGAGAATCGTACATGTCTTTCGATACAGACGGATAGAAATTAGCTGATGTACCGATGGGTCTCTTTGTGCTAAGAAGATAATGGGGAAGTCTCGGACGACCTCGGCTGTGGGCCATGGAGAGAATTGCCTGGACGCATCTTCGTGTTGAGCAATCGCCTGCCAACTGCCGCACTGGCTCNGGGGGGGGGGGGGGGGGGGGGCGTGTAAGAACTGCTGACCTCTAGGCTGCTGTACAGTCGTTCCTATTTCGAATGATTATTTGATGGAATGGAAGAGTGGAGCAGTGCCGCTCGATATTTCAATAAATGTATTCATTTCAAAGTTCCAATAAAGGGCTAGGTTCAGTGACCAAATTTTCTGAGTCATGTTTTCGAACATGTCAAATATCTTTGAAATGACCTGACCATTTTAACTTGCAGCTACACTAAATGTATCAGAGGGACAGTGCCATAACAAAAATGTGGAGTTTGTCACTTGCTGATGACCCAATTAGCTAAAACAAAGGCTGACCTTTCGGTACATAATGCGGCTATATTACAAAAAACAAGAGATTATTTTCTGTGTACATGTAAGCTTGGGTTTGTACCTACACGGCGTTGAAGTTAGAATTTCAAAATTTGTTTCGAAAACTGACTAAAATGTTGTTTTTCATCGATATTATTTTCAGTTCGAATGTCGGTCCGAAGACAGGGTCTTCTAGACTAAACCCTCTGAACTCAATGCACTGCATGCTGGTGGGCCGACTCCTGTTCAGAATGTAGAGTGGCATTATGATGTAAGCCTCCCCTGGCACACCTGACATTTGAATAGAATTACAAGACTGCTTCATTCCACAATAGAAGTCATTGAGTTACCATACTCAGCCAATTGTTGTTAAGCGGCCTATCCACCTGCAATATTGCACAATATGAGGATCAAAATGGGCAATATTGACCAATCTTTCTCCCATCCATCATGCCAGAAGCACATGACACCCATTTTGGGCCCCATATTGTGCAATAATATTGTACCATGGAAAAACCGCTTTATTGCTCGTGTGTGGAGTGGTCAAACCTCCAATAAAGGGCATAGCTTGAGAAAGTTCTGACAAATTTGGGATTTTCTCGACAATGGAAACAAATGTTTGAATTCTGGCTTCATTGTCGTGTAGATACAAACCAAAGTTACTACATGTAGTAGACAGAAGGTAATCTCTTGGTTCTTTGTAATAAGGCGTCATTATGTACTGAAAGTTGTACCCTTTGTTTCAGCTAATGAGTACATGTATATCGGCCAGTAACTAATTTGTCATTTTAGTTTTTACACTATCCGTCTGGTACTTTATGTGCAGGTGCAAAGTAATCAGACGAGACCGTTTTAAAGATATTTGACATTTTTGAAAACTGGGCTTGGAAATTTTGGTCACTGAACCTAGCCCTTAATCGTACTTTTACTCTTCGTAACGATTTCGATGAAGGAACAACTGACAAGACTCTTTCTTCTCTTTCCAGGTTCCTCGTCTTCACCCATTGCACGTAAGCGTCCCCTGACCTCGGACAGCTAATCTTCCCCATAAAAAGTCCATTTGTATTCGGAGAAGATCAGAAGAGAAACGGCATTAATGTTTGAGTGTCCCAACGTGACAAGATTTCCAGCAACTCCTGCCAGCAGTGTCAGAGGTATGCTCTACTCACCTGACGAAAATCCAGTTCCTCGTTTAAACAACGTATTAAGTCAGCAGCAATTGAAAGGAGGAGTGACCAACTAGGCCTAACTAAATGACATTTAAAATGCACATGCTTTCACTCGGCTGAGAAAAAAAGGCACAAATCTGCTCGTCTTCTGGTGGTTTGTTGCCCCTAACAAGAGGAATGTTCCTTTCGATTGGGGGCGCCGCCGCTCATCCAATATGGCCGCCAAAGCCACCATGTTGATTTCCGTTTCTGGACAACTAGGCGGGGCATATGCCAGGCTTCGCGTTGCTCTTGTTAAAAAGTCGGCTCCCCTGGCAATAAGCCAGCTGACAGTGTCCTTCAATTCACTTTCATGTAATCAATGGCGAACTAATTAACTTAATCAATATAGAGACGAAATCGCTCAATGAATCGAATTTATCGAGACATTATCGGGGCCGTTAAAAGCTTTAATCGTTGAGTCAATCATTAATCCAAAATTTTATGACATCATATCCGATTAAAAATGGTTTAAGTGGTAGAACCGCCGATCGATGGCGTACCATAAATTGACGATGGATAAGCCGATAATCTCTCCTCTTAANCGCCACAATTGAATTCTTATGCTCTTTGCTTGCTTTGGACTGCGCTTCTTGTGCCCCTATTATTAAGGTGACAAAAGGTTATGTGCCCACTCATTCAACCCTTCTGCGCTATTGACCAGCGATGCCCACTGTTTGCCGGCAATGTGCTGGTAGTGTCTAACCTGTTTCCTTGGGCGTCCGACGGTGGCGCTTATCGGAGCACGAATAGTCAGTGCCACCGTTGGAGCCCAGGGAACCAGGACCCATGTTCCCGAAGCCGTCGTAAGGTTAACGGTGTCGTTACGCTATGCATTTTCCCAGTTTTAACGACATCGTTAACCTAACGATGGCTTCGGGAACATGGCTCCAGGTTCGTAAATTTCCAGCCAATGAAACAACAGCGGTGTACAGTCAGTCATTCATTCGGTCCACCCCTTATTGTAATATGAATGGTGTAGAAAGCATGCGCTTGGGAGAGCAGTGCTCCATGAAAAAAACCTAATGTAAATCGACGGGAATTATCCACCGGAATTCTGATGTTATACACCCGTCGGCGCGAGGTGACTGAACTCGGCGTTTGGGACGTTGAATGTGTGTATAGGAGTCTAAAATCAGACGATAAGGTGACACGCAGCCGGTGTACATGAGCAGTACGTGGGCGTGCGGCGAAAAGATGTCCCGAATTTTACACGTTTTCTATCCCAGTCCCCTAGAACTGAGAACAGTCACACCAGAATTCATTTCTCTTTAGTTGATATTGCACCAACGTCCCGAGAGACAGCCAATCAACAGCTTCTTCATGTTCTGTGTTCGTATGCAGATGATGCTGTGACGTCACGGCAGATTCCTCCAATCAGAGCACCCAGAGGATTCACTGCCTCTCTGATACTGATGTTTTCGATTTGAGGCCGGGTTCTGATTTGTCTGCGGATGATATATCATCTGGTAAAACTGCCATCATGGGTAGAAAATGCCCGGCAGTGCCGAAACCTTCAATCTGGCACAATAATTCGTACTCCCCAACCAGAGATTCATTCTAATAACATTATGACAGCTTCTTTATGTTGCAGTCCGCAGAGCACAGTGCTTTGCAACTTGTGTTTTTCAATTTGTGCAAGTATTTATAGTCTATGTAAGGCCATAGATAGTGGCGAACACAAGAGCACATGCATGTAGAAGACAAGATGAAGTAAATTATTTATCCAGAGTTTATGAGAGTCTCACATCGCTTGCCAGCAGTGTGGAGTAGATTATGAAGTGTACATGATGTTAAACGAAAGATGTTGAATTATGGAAGTATGGCAACAATAGACGGCGTATTGTGCATCGAGAAACAGTCTGTAATGAACAAGGGTGGCGGTGCCAACATGTCCATGGAGCAGTTGTTGTTTTTAGATTACATACATTTCATAGTTGTTTGGCAAATAACAAGTCACGATAGCAATAACGAACGCGAAATGGACAATTGAAGACGAGATCATGGGTGACATCATGAGCTAAGATAATGGCTAATATTCATAAAATAATAGCACTATGCTTTTACTTCAAAACTAGAGCACAAAGGCGACACACAAAATGATATAATAATCGAAATCGTCCTCCAGAAATTTAGCAACATTTCTTTTTGCTAAATTTCTGGAAAACGACTTCGGTTATTATATGCGTTTACTTCAAGTTCTGTACCGTAGTAGGCCTACATTTACATTGGGTCTCGCTGTACAGATCTTAAGTGAAAGCACGGGCTAACTTTTATGAACACCAGCCAATGTGTGGCCTTTACAGGTGAAAACTGGAGTTCCCGGAGAAGCACTGTCATGTCAATGAGAGTAGCCCTCTCTACTCCATGAATGTGTCCGACCTGGATCGAACCCGTGACCTTGCAGGATGCCACTGCGCCACCCTCAGCTCTGAGCGTTCATGCTCAGCTCTGACAGTTCATGGGTTCATGAAGTCTGTCCACGAAAACGCAAATTCAGTCAGAAGTATTGGATCACCAAGCATCTTGTAGAGTATTCGCTTGCTCCATCGTCAAGCCATGGAAACAATCACCTCAAGAATGGTTTCTTCCGTGGTGGCTAAAGTCGTTAGGTTCTTACATACAAATAAGATGATTCCTAATCAATGTAATACCTTACCAGAGTTTCGTCTTGATTTCTATGGTAAGGAATGTCGCCCTGATTTAATTAGGCAGGCCAGTGATCGTTGATCAACCTGGAGATGTCAGCCACCAATTTCTGAGGGAGTTCCAGCTTTGTTTTTGTTTTGACCTTCCCTAACGCTTCTGCTGTTATAACTGATCATGGTCGGCAAATCCTCTCCCCTTTTCGGATCAGGTGGTCAACGTTCCTTTTTGCCGTATTGCTTTCCTTGTCGAGAAAGGTAAGCTACTGCGTTGTACCTTGGCAAGTTATACTTCGCCCCAAGTCTGTTGACGTTGTCCTCTTTCCTCGACTTTGGGCTTCTCTTATCGTTTGTCCTACTTGCATTTGGCCGTCTTGTCTTAACGTTGGCTCTCTTCCTTGGCACATTTCGCTTTACGTGGCGCCCTCTTTCCTTTATCACGGCCCTCTTACGTGTTGCCCCAAGTGCAGCAAGGTTACATCTTCTGTGTACTTACATCAACATTCCGATACTCTCCTCTCCTCAATGTCATAAGGGAAGAGATACCACGAAACAACACCGAAACCATTCACCCATTCACACCGTGTCCTACCTCCGGGCTAACATCTGGATTCCACGGTAGCAGTCACCTAAATACATTTATGTTCTCATCGACATCATTACACCAAGACCGATAAATCAGAGAGGAACTTGCTAACGGGCCAAAAAACGCCTGGGGAATATTCAGCTATAGGATAATGCGATACAGCTTCCTACAGGGTCGATGGAAATTCAATTACAGTGATCAAGAAATAATACTAAAATGGTCGCTGTGGTTGTCTTCTTTGCTTCCGCTGCCTCAATTCTCGATTCGAAGTCGTCCTTCTGTCACTCAAATTATATAGAACTTGAATTCAAGCGAGAATAATTGCTGATCGCAAGTCAAACACGTTGGAAAAATGCCCCCAAGGATACTTATATATCGTATGCTAAATTTTCCACTGTGGGGTTCACTTTCACACCGACTATCGTCTTCCGTTTGATTGAGCTGCGGACTTTGACGGTGTTGCTTTGCCGATACGTTAGCCGGCAATGAATATTCGGCGATTCCACTTGGAAAGAGGCGCACTGGTTGATGTCTTCAATTGTTTGTTTGCTCGGTTTCAATAGACAGGAGTCGAGTCTAGAATCGTTGGGGATGATACGAATTGACATTTGACTTTCAAATGGCGACTGGGTGGTTGGCTTTGATGCTCTCTGTAGATGAGGTTCGCTAGCAGCCATCTTGCCAAAATTAGGTCATCACCATGGCAGTTTTCTTCAAAAGTGAGCGGGGGACATTCCCATGGTGATGACCTAATTTTGGCAAGATGGCTGCTAGCGAAACTCTTTTATCCGAATGTTAATGCGTCAGTCTTGGGCTGTCGATCTGTCGTCCCAGGGTAGGCCTACCATTCCTACGTTGCATCATTCAAAGCAGCTGGAATGGTGATGTGACCATTCCATCTGTTCCTTCCGGGTTCCGTCGGTTCTTTCCCTGTGCTACTGCCGCCTCACGTCTCCTCACCGCCGAGTAAACGGTCTGTATTTACTCACATAACGCCTAGTGTATTTATACAATTTGACGGATATCATCTCAGAAGCACGTAGTATGGTCATTTTCCTTCTTATCTCGATGACGGGGTCCTGTTGGCTCCTGCTGGGAGGTTTCCACCAATGTTTTTTGATGGAGTGACAGCGATGTGGATACCAGAGTGCAGCGCCCGGGCTGGCGCCGTTCTAAACAAGCACAATGGCCTAGAATTGGAGAGATATTTGAGGAATTCCTCCTGTTTATTTTGCAAATATCGCCACAAGTCTTTGGATTAATTCTCACCATCAACTTCATATTGCTCACTCAGAGTAAGAGAGCGTTGTTCCGTGGTGAAAAAAAATCGGCGTCGAATTAACAGTGAGTGCTAGCTACAATCTGCAATCTTTGCAATTATTTGATGCTAGAGAGGAAATTGCCTTCGTCAGCTTTGATGGCACGCTGTAGCAGAATTTCATCGAAGAAGTTGACGTTTCTAATCTGTGCAAAAAGACCAGAACACAATGCGTGCAAATCAAGAATAATGATCTGAAGCTTCCTGAATATTGAATAAATTGGTGTTGTAACAGTTTTGATGTTGCGTTGGGCCACGTGATGCTTGCACGTGGTGGCTGTCACGTGCTAAATGACGGGGAGCGAGTTAGGAACGTTATTTCCTCGATTATTTCGCTCTGCCGTTGTGGGCATTCCATCGCTAGAGGAAGTTCGCCGACAAATGCAACGCGTGGCATGGTGCTCATATTTGTCTTGCTCCCAATATCGCCTCCTGTCTCATTCAGCACCTGACGACAAGAAAATGGTGTTAGCTTCTTCCTGAACAAGTAACTTACAGTTTCAGACTCTCACTTCACCTGCCAAACCAGTGCATCATTACTTGTGTGGCGGCTAGAACGACTTCTCCAACACGGTGCTAGATGAAACATGTGGTGGAGCCATATTGGAGATCCGATGTTCAATATATCGGAAGGTGAAAAGACGTTTTCTTCTTTTTTCAACACTTCGCTTCAATGTACACTTTCTTCTTGTGCTTGGCATGAAAAAAACCCGCTTCTTTTGAACATTGTGAAGCTCTTGATGCAGCCGATCGCTCAAGGCAGTAGTGTCCTTGACATCGCTGTTCAAGTTCCTTATTGGTGGGAGGAAGATAAGCGTGCATTTGGCTGAGGAAAGATGTTCCGTGACCTTGGCAAGCCAGGAACACGTCATGCCCTTCCTATTTCTCTGAGGAGTTCGTCAGCGCCGAGGCGTCAGTCACCGACAACTGTCGTCACTTCTGAGAACACGACATCTGTTTAGGAAGCGGTCCACCTGAGTGAAGGTTGCTCTCCATCCATACCAATAGAATGGTCACGGAAACGGCTTTAAGACAAGCTAATGAGCCCCCGACGTCTCGAGGAAAACAAAATTACAAAATAAGGACTGGATAGCTCGAACGGCGTTTCATTTGATTAGCTGGGTATACCACAAGTGGTTGCTTGAATTGGAGATGAGGTCTAATGCGTTCTGAACAACGCTATCATTACTCTGAGGCTGGGATTGCTTCGCTGTGCTTTCCTTCTCAGGCCGAGGAGAGTTGCCGTTCCATCGAGTGTTTCAGATGGTGTGGTCGAGATGGCAGGTCGGTATAACAAGTGTTTCCTGCATCGGTACGTGATCGAGATGGTAGGGTGGCACCAGAAGTGTTTACTGCATCGGTACGTGATCGAGATGGTAGGGTGGCACCAGAAGTGTTTCCTGCATCGGTAAGGGATCGAGATGGTAGGGCGCACCAGTGTTTCCTGCATCGGTATGGGATCGAGATGGTAGGGTGGCACCAGAAGTGTTTCCTGCATCGGTATGGGATCGAGATGGTACACTGTAGGTTGGCATCCATCAGAGTATGGTACTTACGCCGCACAACGAATTTTTCTTAAGTACAGTCTTTCAAATAAGTAAATGGACAGCGTGTTTTTCAAATATCTCCGAGATAAAACAAGATAATTTGATGTGGTTTTCAACATAGTGTGGTATACTTACTTGGTCATATACTTCATGTATTTGAGTCAACCTAATTTTAACCCTTTGTTATGTAACAGGCAATTTAAAAAAGGTCCATAAATCAACTTTTTTNGGGATCGAGATGGTAGGGCGCACCAGTGTTTCCTGCATCGGTATGGGATCGAGATGGTAGGGTGGCACCAGAAGTGTTTCCTGCATCGGTATGGGATCGAGATGGTACACTGTAGGTTGGCATCGCGCGTTCACATATTTCTGCATCCATCAGAGTATGGTACTTACGCCGCACAACGAATTTTTCTTAAGTAGGTGTTTATTAGACGTTCTCTTATTCCGCCACATGTAACCCATCGGCATCTGAAAATGCCAAACAAGCGAATCTAAATTTAACATGTCTTTTGCTTATGGCCCTCACAGTTTGAGATCTTGCAAGAACTTTTACCATCATTCCATGCGTCTTGGAGAATCGCCAGGCGCAAAACCAGTTATATTTATATACATGATGTCATCTCACAGGCAAAGTGCTCCAACTGTGTCTGTAATATGCTATCGACCCGTGACACCACGAAATCTAGCCCCGCCATTGGCTTGTAAAGAATTTGGCAATTCCGCTGACGACAGTTTATCTTAAATCTGACGTCGATTTCTTCAGCCCGGATGCATGGTCAGTGCATCAACCTGGCAACATTGAGCACTGCCCGTCATCCAACATGAACTTTCTCCAACACGATGCCCCAGCGACTTGGTATTATAGTCTTGGATCAATCGTCAACTCCCCCGTGCGCCACTAGTCATCTTTGGCATCGGAGAGTCTGGAAATAGGCACACTTGGCGGCCACAAAGGGGCCGCGACGAGCCAAATGAAGCCCATTGTGTGTGAAGACTAGAATATCACTGGTCCTGTACACTGGTAGATTAGCGCGAGCATCATAACGCAAAGGGCGATGATGCCTCGAAATGTCAGATGGGTTCGGCTGGCAAGAAAATGACTTGTGTCGCACTGGTGGTGAGAATTTAACCCTAGGAGAGGGTGTGTCTGGCGGTGGTTGGAATATTGAGCAGCAGGTCTTTCGTTATTCGTCTCCGAGGACAAACGCGGCGAAACAGAGCATCAGGTGGTGGTGAAGGACGAATATTGGACGACGAAGGACGACTTGGCGTCGTCATCGTCATCCACCTTGCATGACAAACTTCACCTGCGGGCAATGTCGAAGTTGAGATCTCCGTTGAACGCCTGTCTCGAAACGGATGGATTCGAACTCGCATCTCCTAGCTATTGGTCAAAGTCATTTGTTACTGGACCAATCTGGCTCTTATCCCACCTGGATGAGGCGGAGGGTCTTTGCACACCTAATCGTCTATTGTTGCAAGTCTCTTGACCAAGTCAACCCCCTGTGGCGGTCTTTCCAAATGATTCAACCATCATCTTCATTAGCTAATATGAATAGTAACCTTGTTCGCTGGACCAGTTTTCGACACCTCGGGCTTCTAACCTTCCTATACATACAAAGCAATCCTTGCCATTATATCGCTGACACGATTCGAGAAATCTGGTTAGCCATGGTTGTCCTTAACCATTGATTGGCATGTTGGATGTACATGTAGTTTATGTATATCATCAGTAAAGCAATGACGTCAATTCTTGTCAGGGTGCCCAGCAGTCCCTGGTCTGGTAATTGTATTGATGGAACTGTGTTTGAGACTGTGATGGATGGTTCCGATTTACTGTGCATTTGAAATTTTGTGGAGAATGTTTTGAAAATCTGTCAATATTAAAAAGCAAGTCAGCAATGTCCATTTCTGTGTGGCATCTTCTTGGCGTCGGGTTATCAGTAGTGCGGGTTTTGGAGACGCTAAAACCCGGCCTCTTTTTGACCATCTCACAAGTGCAGAATGCATATTCAAAATGGCGGCTGTAGCGGCCATATTGGATATCGGAACGTAACCATCCTAAAATCGGTATGCTTGTAGTATACAGCACACCAAAATGGTGGTGATTGGCTACAATATGCAATATAGTCTCACAACGACAGCGATTTTTGCAGTTTCTTACTATAAGGTGTATACACAAGCAAAAACGGCGTAGGTTAACAAATTGCCTGACAACAATGATTTTGTGTTGCTACAACATATTGCATTGTTGATAGTTTTCAATCTGCTGCTGACACCGACAGCAATGTGCCGAATTTTTACACCATTTCCATCACCATCCATTCATTTTGCAGTGTACTGACACGAAAGGATCTCCCGCATGGCTTGGTACATTCTCACGCAGCCAATATACTGCTGAAAAATTTCTTAAACAAATGCAGTCTTATAAATGATATGGCAAAAAGAGAAGCCTATGAGCTGGTTGCATAAATGTCGTTAACGATACTAAGAGAAAAACCTAGCCATACTAGTCACATGGGAATTACACGTTTGAGTTCTTTGCAACAGAATACCTAATGAAATAAGAAATCTGTTCATTATTTTTTATACCATCGTATTTAGATGCTGCATAACAACAAAAATGTATAGCCAGCCTTTTGTATTTTTCATGATAACCATATCGTCAGAAGCACCTGTCAATCGTCAGTCTTGTGTTCTGTGGTGATAGTCGCCATTCTTTACCGGCTTTCTTTTTCAGAAAAAGCAACCGAGGGCGTGACAGAACTGCGACACCCTGTTTTCCCTGTAGACTCACCGAGATAACCCAACTATGTTCGTATTGCCTCTTACCAGAAGAAACAGCAGACACGGATGGGTTCTGAAGTGAGGCGATGCGATTTCAGGTATAATGTTTATGTAT
This sequence comes from Notospermus geniculatus, assembly GCA_002633025.1. Classification (NCBI taxonomy): domain Eukaryota; kingdom Metazoa; phylum Nemertea; class Pilidiophora; order Heteronemertea; family Lineidae; genus Notospermus; species Notospermus geniculatus. The sequence goes on along the minus strand of NMRB01001126.1, from coordinate 4,887 downwards.
TGTTGACGATACAGATAACCTGTGGAAGACCTTTTGTTGTAATTTTTGGCTCCAAAACGTTTACCTTCATGAAAGAAACATCTCTAGATTATGTCAGCGGTATCACAGCTAGAAATATTGTCTACGCTGACAAAGATATATCCGTCATGCCGACCTTCTCTTTGGAGATGTTTTCGACTCCTCGAGTACGACATTGTTGGTATTCTGCAGGATGGTCTTCTATCAACAACAAGCTGAAACTCTGCATCATCAGGATCATGTATAAGATATGTATGTACATGTAGCTGGTTCTTATTGATTCTGTGCAGTGAGAGCCAGAAAACTCCGCGACGAGCGTTGAACCTGGAATATTAGATGAATTTATGTGATGAATCTCAACTAATCTTACATGTATATACGTTTGAGAACATCTTCGGAGCTTCCGTTCATCGTTTCGACGGGCCTCCGCCATCTTGGATTTCTTGCAAACTGCACATGCGCAGTTAAATCTGGTGGGCAAATAAGGATCTGACGACCAATCACATGCTTTGATTTCCTACCAGATAAGTGCGCACGCACAAACTCTCTGTAGAAACCAAGATGGCCGTCGAAAGTATGAATACAGATTCTCAAGGTTTATAGCACTGGTAACTTCCAGAACAAACTGTCTTAATTATGTTGTCATTGAGCTGTTTCCACTAAGTAGGTAAACATGGTGTTACGCCGAGATGGTTTTCATCATAAGCCATTCAAATAGCTGTAACTCTACTTGACTAAATCAATAGACTACCATCGCCTGGTGATATCACTGTAACATGCGAAATTCGCAAGCCTTCCCAAGGAAGCAATGAAGAGGTCTGCTATCAGAACCAAGGTTTTGTCGTTACAGTTTAAGTGACACTGAGATTGAGGGAGAAATTTTGTTATACCTCGGAACAGGTCCCGAGATGGCGTTAAGTTCCGATATGATGATTGTGTACATGAAAGCTGATGATATGATAATCAGCTGCATGATTGCAATTCTATTGGCGGAAAATGACGGCATGTTATCTACAGCGCCACCTACCCAATTCTGATTGGACATTAGCGTCTTGGAAACCGATACTCTCGTCCAGTTATCTGGAAGTAGGAGTGTCTGCCACGCGGTGGAAACCATCATTGTGTTCTCTCTCAATGCATTGATTTTCGGAACAAAGCACACTGTTTATACATAAGCGGTGTTACAACAGCCAGAAGACAACTGATGCATATTTGCCTTCGCTAGTGAGATACAGAACAACTGGGAATGTTAGACGGCCATCCGGCTAATTTCCTGCCAGTTGTGTATGGCCTGTGCATGATGGGCTCTCCAGTCGAACTGCATTTCCTGCAACCAAAATGCCGTTTCCGTCCAACTCGCTGTACTTTAACCTAGTATTAACGTTCTTGGCGTCATTAGACCTTCCGCAAGTTTGGTACCATGAAGAATAAACCAGCGCAACAAACGCGAAGGAGAATCCGCTAACCGCACAGCATCCCGAGCTGTAAATGTGTTAGGCGGCAATAACTGCATTGATTACATGGGAAAATCAATTAAACCAAGACAATTCGTGACAATTACTGTGTTTTATTTGATTGCTGGGAATATTGCGACGTTCAGCCCTGTGGTTACAGATGACATTGTTGCATCATAAGTCAAATGATGGAAAATGGATCTGTTTGCGGACATTTGAATGATGTTGATTTGACCAATCACATGACCCATCCATCAGGGCCCCGGCAGTCCCAGCCTAACGATATACAGTTCTGTCGTCAGAAGTTTCTCCGCATTGAGAATGGTCTAACTCGAACAATAGGGAGTTTAAGAAATCAAACGATAAACCTTAACTTCGAATTCACCAAATTATATTGCATTTTCGGTATACAAAAAATAACGTCGTAAAGTTAACGTTTATCGTTTGATTTCTTATTAAAACTCCGTATTATTATCGCCGACGTCAACATCCACACCATACGCAACCTACAAAGATGCGTTTCGCCAGAGCCATCTTGCCAAAATTAGGTCATCGTCATGGCATTGGGATTTCCCCCACTGGGGGATGGGAGAACCAATCAACTGTCACTCAAGAAAATTCCCATGGTGATGACCTAATTTTGGGAAGATGGCTGCTAGCGAAACGACATGTCCATAAAACGTCTGATTTTTATGAAGGGATGATACACCAACTGTCAGAACTGTTATGGACGCGGAAGTCGTTACACCTAATTATCAAAAGAAAGCGCAAAGATACAGCAACGGGATCGTAAATCTTACTAATTGTGTAAGACGCTAATAATAAATTATGGTCACGGTGTCCCTGTGGAAGCCATCAACGCTTTCACCAAAATCAAAATGGAACTTAGCGCTGTGTCTTGTCTTTCATCACAGCGAGCGCGTGAATCGAGGACGGTGCGGGCAAACAGTCTGAAGACAAGTTCGTCCAGCCTGTCCATCGCGTTTCCGGAACCTCCAAATGTCTCCAAGGCAGATGTTGGCCGACAATTTGTCTTTGGCGTCGCTGTCTCTCTGCTCTTTGGCGTCGTTGTCTCATTGGCGTCGCTGTCTCCGTTCATATGCTCTTCAACCCTGACTGGCGGAATGTCCGGTTATTCGGCTGTACCCCGCCTGACTGTTGAGCCGGAGTGCCCGAGATAGTTGCCTAAAACTGAATGATCTTCTGCAGCCTGTTCTTCTTGTAGTTAAGGTTGCTATTAAAATGCACCATAGATCTTCGTTCGTTTGCGTTGTAGCGTGTTGAAGTGCCAACTAGACAAGTAGCCTACATACATGTACTCATTGATTTTGCCCCACAGTCCCGGTGGCTTTTCGGGCCGAGTTGTCTGCGATTCACAGCCGACGGAATCAAACATGCAAATGACCATTCAGCGTATTCATTAGCGCACCGGGGGTGGTAAATGTCTTATTTCAAATACTTGGCGGCCATTCAAAGGCTCCCAGATATTGGACTGATTTATCATCGAGAGAAATATCCACATGGCTATTGCGGCTGGATTTCTCTCATGCTGTCTGTGAGTCTTTCGCAACCCTTTACCACTTGTACGGTCTACCATTGCTCTAACTGGCATCTTTTCGGCTGTTTCAGATTAAGTTGCCACAGGAGGCAGGCTGCAACCAATGTCCTCGGCCTTTAATTGGATTCTCAATCCAGGATAGAGAAACCAGACGATACATAGACGAACACGGCGCTCTTGGGCACTCAGTTTGAATATGAAACTTTCAGCAATAATTTATAAATGATTCGATTTGTCGTCTCGGAGGATTAAGTGTCACCAGCGACATTTTGAAGAACGAGCCACGTGACTCGGGCATAATCTGGGTTGAGGGCATGCTGTCATGAGACCGACGTGTCGGTGAACGGCATCCGTCTTGTGGTATCAAGGAGTGACGTCATCTACTTGTGCTGCCATCTGCAAGAAGGACGGTACACTAAATTATAAAGAGCAGACGACGCTGAAATTGAAAATGTTGCTTTATTTGAAAACAAGCAGTTCTTTGTTCCTTTAAAGATAATGTATCACGGGTCTTTTCACGGGCCACGAAAACCATTGTTTATTTACATTTTTTTTGTTTATGTCCAGTGTTTTATTGCCTTATGAGTTATTTGTTGGTGGCAATGCCGTCTATTAAAAATTCTTTTGAAACCAGAAGTATTCAATTTGGTGGGTTAGCATGTCCCAAAAGTCCAAAATAACATTGTTTACAAACATTGAATGTAAACAATGAAGTCGTGATACATTATCTTTAATCTTCCTCTCTCAGATGACAGTTCCCCTGCATCTTGATTTCAATGAGCTATACTCAAGAACTCTAAATTTTGTTATTGTTTTACTATGCCTAGCTTTAAGGTTAAGGGATACCTAACAGATCGGCACAGGCCTAGCGGTGGTCTCAGAACAAAACCTTTTGTGCGGCAGTCCATAACAATAGCTTATTGATCGATTCGGGTGGAATTCCCCGCTTTTCCTGCGATTTTCGGTTTTGTTTTGCACTTTGGTTCGTGATTTTTATGAAGTATCCGTTTTAATTGATAGTAAACTTAGTCCTCCAGGGTCCATATTCATAAACATACTTAACTGGGTACGGATCTAGCCATGGCTATACTTTGAACAAGCCATCGATCAGCTACCGACATTACGTTACGTTACAAAATCTCTCCAGTGGTGAGATTTTCTAACATTATTTGTCAGCAATGAGAGACTTTGTAAAGTTACAAAATCTCTCCAGTGGTGAGATTTTGTAACATTATTTTACAGCAATGAGAGATTTTGTAACGTTACAAAATCTCTCCAGTGGTGAAATTTTGTAACATTATTTTTCAGCAATGAGAAATTTTGTAACGTTACAAAATCTCTCCAGTGGTGAGATTTTGTAACGTTACAAAATATCTCCAGTGGTGAGATTTTGTAACGTTAAAAAATATCTCCAGTGGTGCCATTTTTTAGCACTTTGGGGTTATTCGCGTGCGCTCATGCCTAACTGTTTTAAATTGCATCATTTTTGTGCTTTCCCATTAGTTCCGCATGAGCGCACGCGAATAACCCCAAGTCTTAAAAAAATGCCATTTTTTAGCACTTTGGGGTTATTCGCGTGCGCTCATGCGGAACCATTTTAAATTGCATCATTTTTGTGCTTTCCCATTTGTTCCGCATGAGCGCATGCGAATAACCCCAAGTCTTAAAAAATGCCATTTTTTAGCACTTTGGGGTTATTCGCGTGCGCTCATGCGGAACCGTTTTAAATTGCATCATTTTTGTGCTTTCCCATTTGTTCCGCATGAGCGCATGCGAATAACCCCAAGTCTTAAAAAATGCCATTTTTTAGCACTTTGGGGTTATTCGCGTGCGCTCATGCGGAACCGTTTTAAATTT